>JAJJHQ010006980.1:359487-417258 GCA_021223825.1 Drosophila ironensis
GGACATAGAGCAACTAATTAGGTATATTTTAGGCATATTATAAACCAGAATCATCTAAGTTTATGTAAGGTTATTATGTATCAACCCTGGAAATCCTATTAGTAGGCTTGTTACCCATCCTAGACTTTATTAGCTGTTATATTCTTGACTTCGTTATTATTATATTCGTGATAAGCAAGAAATAAAGGCAAAATAGCCATGTCCGTTTGTCCGCTCATATGTCCGTAGGTGATAGAGTAACTAATTACGTATATTCTAGGCACATTATAAGGCAAGAATGATCAAAATTAGTGTATCTATGCCTAGCAACTCTTTGGCGCCCGCAAATACCAGAAATCCTATTAGTAGGTTTGTCAGCGATTCTAGACTTTATTAACCATGTTCTTGGAGCAATTTGCATCTAAAAAAACAGGGTATTACTAGTCAAGACTCTCCTGTAGACGTGACTACTTGTTTTTCGTTGTATTTTTGTTGTATTCCTTCTGATTTGGCTCTTCCTGCTCCTGTTGCCTTGCATACTTTCGGGGGCTGCCGCTGGGAACCGCACACATGTGTTTGTGCGACAAACAAACAAGCAAACAAACAAACAGAGACCCCAAAAAACAACAAAAACAGCTGAAAGGATACAGGCTGATGGCGGGGAGGGGGTTCCCGAGGTGTGCCCACAAATGCAATGCGTGCAAATTTTTAGAAAAATATACAAAAGCAATCGCTCGGGGGCAGGGGCATGCGGCATTATCTCATGTGGCAGGCAGGCAGGCGGCAGGCAGACACGAGCCGGGCCATGCCGCGCGCTTAAATGCCGCTTAACATATTTGATTTTTCTTCTCTGTGCCATTTTCCAATTTTTTCCCCGTTGCCGATGGAACACTTTTTGTTAGCATTGTTTGTTTTGGTGGCTGTTGCCGCTGTCAAGCTCGCATATAAATTTGCATTTGCCAGAGTTCACACATGTTAACCCATTGATGCCCGATCTGTGGCCGCGCCAATAAAATGTTTGTCAGTTCAGCCAGCAGCAATTGTCTTCCGCATTCCCATTTGTTTGTGCGGCGATTTTAATTGGGAACTTTCGCAGCAATGGGTTAATGGAGCCTTTTTAGAAGCGGCGCCTTCATTTGAATGCCGAAACACGTTTTTAAATAAATCAATGCATTAATTATTCGCGCATGCATAAATCGTTGGCCTGTCGATGCCTGCCTGCCCCAGGAATGGTGTTGTTTTTGCCATACCATACATAGTGTAGAATTTCCCGCTCCTGCTGCTCCTGCTGGCCCCTGTTGTGCCTCTTGGCCAAACACCTCCGCACACATTTTTATTAGCTACGCATAATTGCTGCGGCAATAAAGTTGTTTTTCCCGCCGGACAGGCCGAAAAAAGAGAGGCAAAGGACCCGGAACCAGGCCCGGGGACACATTCACGTCGGACATTGGAGCCTGGCGCGTGACCCGACAACATAACGACATTTAAGTGGCCACCGCAGCAGCGGCAGCGGCAACAGCAGCATTTGGGGCAGCAGCAGTGGCAATGCCAGTGGCAGTGGCACATCAGTTCCCGCATCCGAGTCCGAGTCAGTTGGCTCTAGGTTGTGCGTCAGGGCCTGGGCCTGGGCCTGGGCTAGGGCCGGGCCATGTTTGGCAACATGTTACAAAAAATTGATGCCATTGCTGTTTTTCCCAGATATCAGCGTTGTTGCTGCTGCCGCTGATGCTGCTGCTGCTGCTGTGGATGCCGCTGTTGCTGCAGCTGCACACACAATATTTATTGTTACAAGCGACAGGGCGGGGGAGAGAAAAACACGCAGAAGGGATCGAAAAAAGCTCAAGCATTGCAAATATTTGTTAAATCGTTGTTTAACAAAATTAACAGAGATTTAAGTGGGCGAACTTTTGAGCAAGTCGAGGGATTCATTTAATAATGATTTCGTTTTGTATTGGAAAGTATCAAGAACTTTACAATAGCTTTATCTACACTATCTACACTATTATTTTGTAAGATTTGTTAATAGTTTGGCAGTGTTTCTCAATCTTATCGACTTAAACAATCTTTAACAAAAAGGAAAACAGAGAAAACCCTTGATTTTTCGTTGATATACATATTTCTCTACTGTATAAAACTATAACCCAAGAGATCTACTCTATAATTTTGATAAATTCAAAGAAAACCCTAGTGAACCTCCAACCCAAAGTGGCACAACTTTGGCTGTAAGGTTTGTAAGGACCCTGCCAGTGTTTCTCAATCTTATCGACTTGAACTAAATTCCGAATAAAGGAAAACAGAGAAAATCCTCCCCAGGACCCAGCTCCCAATCCGCTCGAGTTGTCAGCCACAATTCACCAGCTACAACTACTTCCAAACCAGAAGCGACAACCGGAGCGTCACTTTCAGGGACTGTCAATGCCTCGCTCGCTATTGTTTTTCTTTACGTTTATTCATTTTTTTGTTTTTTTGTGGGGCAGGCCGTCGTGTAAAGCGCGCGGGAAGAAAATTATATTTAATTACTCAAGCAAAAGCATGACAAGTGAAAATGTCGCCAGGCCGAGAGCCAGAATCCAGAATAAAGAATCCAGAATCCAGAATCCAGAGTCAGGCCCAGCAGGACTGTCAGCTTGTCAGGAGCAGGCGTCATTGGCAAAGCCGCCGGCGCATTGGTCACTATTCGCCTCGCTCTGCTCTGCTCTGCTCGACTGCTCGGCGGCTGCTCGCTTTTGTTTAAATTTAAATTCTATAAATAAATCTGCATGAAGGCACGAGGCGACATGGCATGTTGGCCAGAAGCACGAGCCACTGGAATGTGACTGCAGTTGGCATCGCTGTTGGCCACTAAACAAAAGCCGGAACTGTTTTGCCAAAATTCCCCCTCGAACAAGCGTTCCCCAAAATAATCTAACCCCGCTTTGACCGAAAATCGCAGGACACTTAATTGTGGGTGGGTGCTGGGTGTGTGGGTGTGTGGGTTGGGGTGAAAGGTTCAGAAAGGACAATTTCTGGGTTGTCTGCTCGGGTCAGTTGAGTTGCTGGGGCAAGAAAACTCCACATTGCTTGGGTTTTGGGGGGGAATAATGTGGAAAAGGTATTGAATACAAATATTAAATATCTAAATAGGTGCTTGTAACTATTAAAATATGGTTAAGAAGTAAAAGGAGGAAGAAATCAAAGTTAGTAAATGTATTTTTCTTAAGCCAGGAGATTACTAACAGAAGCCAAGACAACAACCAATAGAATACGAGTTACTTAAAGTAAATTCTCTTGCCTCACAATATTAAATTTTATTACAAAATATCTAAATGGATATCTAAATGAATACTTGTAACTATTAAAATATGGTTAAGAAGTGAGTAGAGGCAAAAAATGTGGGTCAAGTCAAGATCTCAAAGGGATCAAACGTATTTATAAACCTAAAAAACTAAAAAATCAAGCGAGATTACCAACAGTAGCCAAGACACAAACCAACAGAATACGAATTTTTCAAAGTAGGTATCTTTTTCTGACCAACATTATGGAATTTTAATGAAATAACTATAATATCTGAATAGGAAATTGCAACAATGAAATTTTACGAAAGAGGTGCTCTAACATATCCGTAAAAGGGCGAAAACTTATTTGAGAAAACCAATTAAAAGCAACCACCGCCGAAGAACCTTGAGTCCATCCAGATTATCGAGCATAATTTCCTCCATCATTTGCCATTTAGCAACCTATTGCAATCCCTGAAACCCTCGCAAGCAAATCGAATCGATTCGCCGGAATATAATGCATCCGATTCGACAGACCTCAACGCCTTGAGCACAATGTTAATCCGATGTAAGCTCATGTCCAGAATCCACAGATCCCACGACAAGCTTCAATTGTTCCGGACATATTGTTCTGGCGCACACACACAGCGCTCGCCAGCCAGCTATCGCATGTGAGCTCTCACCTTTGCCATCAAAAGGCAACCCCCCAAACGCTCGCAGGACCAAAAAGTAATCACCAGGATGTGGGGACCAACCAGAAAAAATAGATAGAAGGTAGAAAAGATTGGAGGAAGGTGAGGTGAGGTGCTGGGGGAGCTTTGGGGGTTTGTGTGGCACTAGTCGCAGAGAGATAGAATGCGAACAAAAAATCTCAGCTGCAAATGACTTGTGTGCCATTGAGATAAACCCGAAATTTATTTATTTTTACCATAAACCCCGAAATGCAGTCAAGGCAAAAAGGACTTTCGGCCAGCCATTGTGTTGTGCTCTGCGTGTATTTGTGTTTGAGCTTTTTCCGGTGGCAACAACAAAAGCGATGACGATGGCAACTAACTACAAATCCGTAGGCAATTAATTTGCCTGCAAAACCCAAAAATACAAAACACACCCGCATGTGTGCACACACACACACACACTCAGTGTGGGAAATAGGCAAAAATATTAAATGGGGGGAAAAACGGAAAAGCGGAAAGCGGGGCGCGCGCACCAAAAAAAAAAAAAGAGAGGAGAAAAAAAAAGAATGAAAAGCAGAGGGAATCTGGCTAAGGAAAAAACAGTTTGAATGGAAATTCAATTGAGTGACATGAAAATGGAATTTTTCATATTTTCCTGAGCCACTGCTGGAGATGAGTGAGACAGAGAGAGGGGGCGGCGAGCGTGTTTGGCTGCCAGGCACATCAAAAACACAGTTTTCCCCGCAATAGTAGTAGCAACAGCCACAGCAGCAGCAGCAGCAGCAGCAGCAGCAGCAGCAGCAGCAGCATAGAGAAGCAAACGCCTGCCAGCCATTCCCTCGCCTGCCACATCCTCCCACTCTAACACACATCCTTGGCGGAGGAGTCCTGTCGGAGATTATGCCCGTCCCTGTCATTGCCTTCCCCCGCCGGCTTGCCGCTTTCAACATCAACACAACACAAAAAAAAAAAACAAGTAGCAAGCAGCAAGCGTTTGCTTCTGACATTTTCATAATTAGGTATTCAAAATCTTTAATAACGGTTACTCTTGTTGCTGCTGCGGCTGCCACTGTTGCTGCCACTGCTGCTGCTTTTGCTGCCACTGAAAGCTGCCAGTTGCCGGTCGCCGCTTGCCGGTTGCCATTGCTACTGCCCCCCCACATACACGTGTTATCCCCAGTTCGGTTTTTGTGTCTTTGGGGCATACGAATGTTGTGGCCAAAGCTTTGTTAAAATAGATGCTGCTGTTGTTGCTGTTGTTGCTGCTGCTTGCAATTGCTGCTGCTTGTTTCTGCTGCTGTCATCTGCTTGTCTTCGGTTTTAACGAATTTTGAGGCTTTCCCTCTGATAAACATCCCTGTCTGCTAGGGGCCAACAATATTCTTATGGAATAAAATCTAGTCATGGCTCCGCTCTGATTGATATCCCTGGGCTCTCGGTCAACCGTCTTGAGCTGGTGTCCAGTGAAAATGTGTAATTGCTGCTGTCAGCAGCCAGCTGTGTGGTCGTAGCCGCTTCCCCTTTCGCTCGAATCCCACGGCATTGTCCACACTTCACTTGCAGTTGGCCCGTCGCCGTCGCCGTTGCCGTCGCCGTCATTTTACGCCCTTCACTTGGGCCCAAAGGAAGCCCGAGTCCTTTCCCGGCTTTTCATGTCCAAGACAGTGGCAGCCTGGATGTCAGAATGGAAGGCAAAGGGATAGCGCTGGCGGCTGACGGCGACAATTTTAACGCGACTTCTGGACAGGACTTCCGCTGGGTGAGAAATCTTAATAAGCCGAGCCCAGTGGGTTGTCTGTTTGCCAGATTGCCAGTTTTCAGCCCCCCAAAAACATTACCATCCATGGAGTGTTATCTGCTCGCACTCAGTTGCCGATTCCCCCCGGCAACTCAGCTTCCGTGCCCATTATCAAAAGTCAGTCAATGCCACACACACCCCGCCAGGGCACCACCCGAGCAAACAGCTTCATTCTGACCTGCTGGCCTAGAGGACGCATCAAGTGGGTGGCTTTCTGTTTGGCCGGGCTGCCGGGCTGCCGAGCTGCCGGGCTGGATTTTGTTTGCTGCTGAATTGGCGCTGAGCAAACAACTTCCTTATCGGAGCGATACACGCACCGACGTCAGATAAACACAGCAACGCATGTGCAGCAGCAGCAGCAGCAGCGGCGACAGCGGCGGCAGCAACAACGTGTCATTCGTTGTTTAAAATAAAAATTAATAATTCAATTATGCGTCAACAGCCAAGGCAAACGGCAGCAGTGGAGCAGGAGGAGACGGCTTGTTTGTTCGCCCTGCTTTTTGTCCGCATTTCTGCGACTGGCCATTTGGGGAGCGGACTTTTGGACACGGACTGGCAGCAGCTGCTGCCTGCCTGCCTGCCTGCCTGCCGATGTATGCCACTCCAAATTGCCGTGATTTCATTCAATTTGTCGCAGCAGCAATGGCAGCAGCAGCAGCAGCAGCAACGGCAGCAGCATCGGCAGCAACAAATGTTGCCACTTGCCAGCCAGCGCGGCCCAAAATTGTTTTCGTTTGCTACGTTCCATGAGAATGCTGCTCCTCCTCGGCTTTTCCATTCCCATTCCCATTCCCATACCATGCCATTCCGCTTGTGCGAAATGCGCATAAAAAAATGCTGTGTCCAACGCCCACAGTCACCCAGCCGCCGCCCAGCCACCACCCCCTATTTAACCCACCCAATCTCGAATCCCCAATCCCCAGACCCCGGCAACATCAGCATGAGAATCGCAGACGACGAAGACGACGACGTCAGGCTGGTGTGCCAATGCACAATTGTTGTTTGTATGAGAAAATCTCGCCTAATGGCGTTTTACATTATTTGCCGCCTGATGCTGCCATTGCCAACTGCTACCAAGTGGCAGTAGTAAAAGAAGCAGGCAGCCTGCCTGTGTGCCACTGCCACACAGCCACCCACTCGGCCTCCTCCTCACGGCTTGGTTTGAGTGCCAAATATTCTCTGCCTCCCCTCCCCTTCCCTCCCGGTCAGCCCACGTTCAAGTTTGTGGTTTAGGGCGCTCGGCGCTGTTCGTTTTGTGGCAAGTTTTCCCTGGGAAAAGGAAACGGGGACCCGGGGTGGCTGCCTGCCGGCTGGACAAGATGAATGGCCACTTATTGGCCAAAAGCGGGTTTTGTTTAAATTGTGGTGGTCAATTTGTACGACTATACGTATTCGTAGTCGTATTGAAACGTCTTCGGGGGCGTAGATTGATGGTGCCACCAGCTGGTCCTCCGTCCGCTGGATGGATGGATGGATGGATAGATGGGTGCATCTGTGCGGGCCAATAGATATGTCAATCAGTGGCTAATTATTGTTTTTGGCTAATTATGGCGCAGCTTGGGGCCCCAAAAAACCCACAAATTGAACGAGATATTAACTAACATCATTTGAGGTAAAATTGTAAGGATTTTTCCAACTATTGGTTCTCCCCCATGATTTTGTATCCCTTGAGAACCTGGCGGAGTTCCCACAATAAAAATGATAACAAATGGTGTCTGATGTTCCCAAAACCTAATTGCATTCCGCACTGATCTCCCAAATCCTCTGCCAATTGGAAAAACCCACCGCATCTGCAGATCCCACACAAATCGAAGCAGGACCCGGCATTGGAATCGTATTTGGATTCGAAGCAAACCAAATCGCTTCTAATTTGCTTGCTCATTTCAAGGGGTTTCCTCTCGAGGGCGGGTGGTCCAAAGTCCCCCGGCCCAGGGGTTGACATGGTGTGAACAGGCGCATAAGGCCGTTTCATTGGATTGCCAAAGGGGAAGTGTGGAAATCCAGGGGGAGGATGGGCAAGTCCGGGAGCGTGTGTGGGCGGGCGCACAATTGGTTGGCAATTTATTTAAATATCGGCACGCAGTTGGGAAACGCAATGCCAACTGGAATGCGAGAGGGAAACAAGCTGCTGCCAAAAGGGAATTTTTCAGCTGCCGCCAAGGAGGAGGTCTTGAGGCGCTTCAGAGGCTCAGCAGCCGCAGCAGCAGCCCAGCAGCAGCAGCAGCAACAGCAGCTGATGTTAATAGCCCAGCGGGCAAATGCCGGCGACGTCGCAACACCAACAAGAACAAATGTCTGGCAGTTGTTGCCTGCCTGCTGCCTGCTTGCCTGCTGCCTGCCTGCCTGCCTGCCTGCCCTGCGATAAGCCCAAGAAATGAAGAGGAACCCAGGGGTTAGCCGGGGGTAAGAGGGCACTTGGGCAGCAGCAGCAACAGCAACAGCAACAGCAGCAGCAGCAGAAGTGGCAGCTGAAACAGCTGTTCCATCTGCGACTGCGCAGGCGCCTCGAATGCAGACGGCCCGAACGCGAACCCGACTCGCAATCCGAATCCGCATCCGAGCACGAAACATGTGCTGGCCAGCAGCAATCGCTACCTGGTCTCTGGCGGCAGGGCCGTCTGCTCACAAACAAACTCAACTTTCAACTGGTCGGACGTCTCGGTCTCGGTCTCCGTCTCCGCCACGGCCTCTCCATCGCAATCGCATTCCGCACACTTCCGCGTGCTTGTTCGTATCTCTCGGATTGTGTATCGCAGCCGCGTCGTTGTATCTGCTGCACCAGCGCGCACGCTGTCCATTCAAAAGATACTTTCGCCAGTCGCCCATTCAGAGTCCAGAGTCAGTCGCTTGGCATTGCTCCGAGATGCCGGTTCGCGAGTCGCGCTGCTCTCGCCTCCGCCTCCGATGTTATTGTTACTCGATCCGCCAGCCCACAGTGAATAAACCGTCGATGGCGCTGCATTGACTTTCGGCCAACAAACAAACCAAAATAAACGTATCGAAACCAATCCAAACCAAAGCAACAATCGTTAGACATCCCCAGTAAATTGTGCAGTTGAAAACACAAGACTCGAACACAGATCACAGCCCAAAAATGGTGAGTATTTTGTGAGGCAACACATGTTGATTGTGGGGCCAGCTGTCGGCTGCCACTCAAAGTGCCTTTGGCCCCATAATGCCGCACAGATCCCGATCCATGAGCAGATATTTGGCACAACTGCGGCACATATAGTACGGCACTTGTTCCCGCATGCATGACGGCCAGTGGCATCTGTTTTTTATTTGCTCAAACAAATTTGCCAAGCACAAATGCAGATACAAATTCGTTTGTCAAGTGCTCAAATAATAGTTTAAGATAAACACACACACACACTCGCCTTCGGGGCGGGGAGCGGGGAATAGGGAAAATCTCGTTTTTCCTCTGCTTTGTCAGTTTCACGTGCGAAATTATAAATTATTTGCCCTCTTTTTGTGCTCCAGACGGAGGATGGGGGGGNTTCCCGCATGCATGACGGCCAGTGGCATCTGTTTTTTATTTGCTCAAACAAATTTGCCAAGCACAAATGCAGATACAAATTCGTTTGTCAAGTGCTCAAATAATAGTTTAAGATAAACACACACACACCACACACTCGCCCTCGGGGCGGGGAGCGGGGAATAGGGAAAATCTCGTTTTTCCTCTGCTTTGTCAGTTTCACGTGCGAAATTATAAATTATTTGCCCTCTTTTTGTGCTCCAGANAATTAAAGTTTTACCCACCCCTTCCCACGGCAACGGCAAGAGAGGTACATGGTATCTCGTTGTCGAGGAATCTCGACTACAGCGTTTCTACTTGTTGGTCCATGACTTTGGCCGCCGTCTGTTTCTGATGGCCTTGTGCGCCCGCGTTCCCAACAGAAACAGAACTTCCACTGCAAATAATTGCAGCTGGCTGCCATGTGTCGCTCGCCGGCCGCCGCCGTCTGTCTGTCGATTCCATCTGCCATCCGCCGTCGCCCAAAGTTGTACGTCGTATATTTCATAAACTAGGTATTTGCAGTGGGTCCGAGCTTGGAAAATTGTGAAAGCCCGCTGCCGGATGGCGATATTTCAAACGCAAACTGTGCTCAATTATAGACTTTCGAATTACCAAGGAAATTGCAGATGCCAATGGTTTCCAGGGGGATTTATAGTGTCTTAAAATTAAATGGTTGGAAGGCCTCTGGATTCAATAAAATATGAGAAAATAAGTGCATCTTAGATATGCCTGTGAGGGTTGTTCCAGATCATTTAATTTTTTAGGCATTACCAATAGTTTGTTCCAATTATGAGATCAAAACTGACATTATCAAAATCATAGCTTTTAAATGTTTTCCGAACCCTGTCAAATTACAATGATACATATCTTTATAATCCCGGTTTTATCAATTATCCTAACTATTAGTCCACACGATCATCTCAAGATAATTGTTCAATTACAATGCGGATTCCCAAGATAGCACACCAATTAACAATGTAAGACCATATAAGGGGCAAGTAATCCCTCATAATATTTTCGGCCATCCGGTGATAATATCGCCTAAACCTTTCATGACATTTGTTCAAGTTAAATGTGGATTTCCAAGATACATATCTTTAGAATCCCGGCATATCAATCGAGGCCAACATCTCAAGCTATTTGTTCCCCTCAAGATATTTGTTCAATTATAATGAGGATTCCCAAGATATGCACTTATAATCCCGGCATTATCAATCATCCTAATTATTAGTCCCGTCCAAGCTCTCAAGATATTTGTTCTTTGGACAAATTAGCTGAAGAACGGACTCTAGTTGCCATAATTCACGGTTACCTGCATCGATTGCCGGCTAAGGATCCCTAAATTCTGGGGACGACTGCCGGGTGCTCGGTGGTGGTGAGTCACCACCTGGAAATCACCTGGCTGATTTGTCCTTGGCCGGGCAGCTGTTGCAATTGCCGATCAAATGCAGGTAAGACGCAGGAAGCGCCTGCGAGGAAAGGACGAACAAGTGCGAGCTGCGAGCTGCCAGCTGCCTTTGAGCCATCTTTTTGTGTGCCTCGGCTTGAGCCGTCTGCGGGATCATTGTTGTTGTTATTGTTATGGTTATTGCGGTGGCTATTTCATCTCGATCTGCACTTGGCCGGCAACTCCATCTCCTTGCGGCCGACACCGGCCCGACTGGCTTTTGGGTTTTGGCCTGTCATTGGCATGACACCTGCATAAACATTTTAACAGCTTGTAGGCCTGCCCGGCAGCGCGATCTGTTTTGTGTTTTCACATTTTTTCCGCTGCTCATTAAACAGCAACAGAGCCACCGCAAAAAAGGCGAAAACATCGCGAGAGTTTGCCCTAATTAGGGGTTGGGACTAATTGATACCCACTCTGCAAATGCCGGGATAATCTTGCCGGCAATATTGGGTTGTTCTGGATAAATAAATAACGATAAGTGGCTTTGATTTTGTATTGTACAAGAACCCATGATAATCCCGGCCGGGTAATTGTTACCCATTTACCTTTCGGGCGGACAACTTAAGTGTGCTAAACAAATACACGTACCCGTGCCGGTGGCCAATGATTCCGATTTCGGTCTGCAATCCAATTAGTGTCAGCAATTTAATTTTGTTTGGGCCGGGCCCTGTCTAATCAGTAATCAGCGGGCAATCAGGCATTCAACAAAGTTCTATTAAATAATGCATTGCACCAAACACACAAACACGATTTTCCCAGGGGGGGCAGGGCACCATGCTGCACATGCTGATTGCATTTAAAATGGACAGCGGCGAAAAAGGGCAAAGTTATTAGCGTAATAGTCGGAAAAGTTGGGGAAACAGGTGAAAATGCACATGACAAGTGCAGCTGTTGGCATCAAATTAGTCCCGGCCACATGTGCCGCGCTTTTACCTTTGCCTCTGCCTCCCTAACTTTTCCCGGTCGCCCCGCCGTCCTGCCGCCCTCAAATCCCAAGCAGCCGGGGCGGCAATCCATCAAGAGCTCAATCAATCATTAGCAGTGCAAACTTTGAGCGGAAAAAAAAGGAAGGGAAAAGCAAGGAAAGTGGCGAGTGGGGAGTGGGGAGGCGGCGGAAAAGCCAAAACAAACAGAATAAGTTTGGATTTTTCACACCTTTTGCAATTAAGATGCCGCCTAGACGACATTGACTAATGAGACGCCATTTTGTTTGCGGCCGGGAAGGTGCCAGCTGAGCCAACAGACAACATGGCGACCGGAAATAAGTCAATTTGCTTATTAGACTGACACGAGCACAAGCGCCCAATGAAAACAGAAACCGAGAACAGGGAACAGAAAAGCGAAAAGCGAAAACCGAAAACAGAAAACAGCACTCGAACGGAAAGCAGAAAACCCGGCTCAAAGCTCAAACGCAAACATTGCAAACGAAAATGGAACGGAAGATGGCTTTTCCGTTTTTCTTTTCATTTTCTCCCGATTTTTGTGCGCCTGAAGTGGCAAGGCCAGGCGGGGCGAAGGCAGGAGGGGGTGGTAGGGGGAAAACAAACCGAAAAAATCGCGAAAATGTCACACACAGGCTATAGCCACTAACTGTTTGCCCCACCGCCTTTGTGCGGAGCTGTGTGGTTGCATACGCTTAATCGAAAAAGTCAAAAACAAAATTCGGTGTCGCTCTCAACGTCCTGCGCTCCTACTACTCCTAGTTCTTCTGTTCGCCTGGCTGGCTTTCTTCCTTTTTTTTTTTTGTCGGCCCCGCATTGCCTCGCTTTTCCCCCAATTTTCCTCGCTTTTCCCCCCCTCGCTGTGTTGTGGCTTTGCCAGCGAAATTGTTGTCGCTGCAAGTGGCAGCTTATTAAAAAGACGTGGGCCACATAGCACGAAGCACGGAAAATGTTTTCGGGGCAAGCAAAAATGTCATAGAAAAAGCTGGCTAGCTATCGAATAGAAAAAGCTGCATTTTTTTGTTGGCAAAACAATGGAAAACTGTGGTTCCCCTGCGGCAGGAGCTTCGATCTTATATCGCACAAGTTTCTAACTGAATTTTCAAGGCAAAACTATCTTATATTTCCAATTTAAATGCATAAACACACGTCTGGGGCTTTGTTCTCATGGCGATCCCTTTCAGTGACCCAACCATTAACCTTAACACCCGCAATGCCAGCTGCAATCCTTGGCCCGCTTCCGCTTCCGTCGCCGCTCGCCTCTTGCCTCTTGCCTCTTATGTTTAAAACATTTTGCCCAAACAAAAAACTGTGTCCACGAGTGCCGCATGTCCAGTACAAGCCGACAATCGCAGGCCGGAGTCGCTGGCAAGCTACCAAAATGAAATAGACCCACGCCGTCGCCCCCCAAAGGCTTTGGGGCATTTGAATTGAATTTGCCAGGCGGTACACGAGAGTTGGCCTTAAATCTCCAGCCCCAGACGGCCTGACCTTGCCGCACACTCGCTCTCTGGCTGGGAATCTGGGAATCTGGGAAAAAGGGGCGGGCGTTGGATAAAAACGACAAACGAAGCAGCTGGCACAGCTGCCGCAATATTTCTTACGCCAGATGAAACGCAGATGATGCCGGCAGCGGCAGTGGCAGTGGCAGCGGGAACAGTGAGGACTGAAAAACAGCGCCCGCCAAGTGGCAGCAGCTGCCCAAGACCCCCTTCTTGTAACATGTCAGGACACAGTTGTTTGAGCTGCTCGCCTCAAGTGTCTGCAACAGATTTGTGCCAAAAAAAAAGTGGGAAAAACTCGGCAGGATTTCAGCTGCAATGGCAACAGCAACGAGCAACGAACAACGAACAACGGGCAACGGGCAACTCATCGATTTACGCTGAGAGGCATGGCATGACATAACGTGCTGCTGCACCTGCAGGCACCTGGAAAAAGGTGGTTCTTATTAGACGTGCCCACAGGTGCGGAGCGGAACGGAGCGGAGCGATATGAGAAAAGCCGTCGGGCCATCAAAAGCACCTGCTGTCATTCACAATTTTTAATTGAAAACGGCAGCGGTCGCCGAGGCTTTTGTTGCTTTTGCTGTTGCCACTACTGTTGCTGTCTAGTGCAGACTTGGCCAAAAGACATCAACGCCGACACGTGCCAACATATGCTGCCAGTTGCTGTGTTGTGTTGTGCCGTGTTTTGCTGCTGCCTGCAGCAGACAACTTGGCCATCTCGGAGAGGCAAAAACCTGAATGGCGTCACGTGCCGCAAGGCTGGCAGAATGATTTTCCAATCAGACAAGCAGGCGAGGGGCGCGCGCTGCTCAGAACAAGCGCCGGCAGNGCCGTGTTTTGCTGCTGCCTGCAGCAGACAACTTGGCCATCTCGGAGAGGCAAAAACCTGAATGGCGTCACGTGCCGCAAGGCTGGCAGAATGATTTTCCAATCAGACAAGCAGGCAGGCGAGGGGCGCGCGCTGCTCAGAACAAGCGCCGGCAGGCCGTGGCAGCTGGAAAATCTTTGGCTGCAGCACACGCTGGAAAATTGCATTGAAAACCGCCGCAGGAGGAGCCACAGCCACAGGCACAGGCAGTGGCAGTGCTAGAGTCAGAGCAGAAATAGCAACGGCTGCGGCAGCTGGCAAGCATCAGCTGCTGTTGCCTCGGACTGGCGTAATTGGGATGCCTAAATACGTTTCTGTGGGCAACATGTGGCAGGCAAATGTTCTCCAGTTACCCGGTCCTGCGGCCCCCCCTCTGGCGCTGCGAGCGTAAAGCAGTTCGTATCGGAAATAAAACAGACCATAAAGCCGATTAAGCGCGACACTCGTTTCAACTGTTTTTCCACAGAAGTTGCTGTTGCCGCTGCCGCTGCTGCTGCTGCTGCTTTTCCCGCTGATGTTGCTAGTGTTGTTGCCCCTGTGACATGCCATTATCTTATTATGCCTCGCACAGGCTGCAAATGAAGGGGTGAACCTTGGCACGGGTCCGGGGTCGGGGTCCGGGAGGTGTGTAAAACTCGCACGTGCGGCGAGTAGTGCAAAAATGTTGACAAAGGGGCAGGCTGCGGGGCAAGGACCATCCCCCAACCCAACCCAACCATCCTGTTGCTGACTGTCTGCGTGGCCTGAGTGTGACTCGGCGAGTGTGTGTCTGTGATGTGTAATTTAAAATGACGCCAATGCTGCGGCACGTTGCCAACAGACTCGCAGACGCGGTGGCAGACGGAGAGGCGCTTAGCGAATAGTTGACGAGGGTTGCCCCTGCAGTTGCCCGCGATCGAGGCAATTATACAATTTAAGGGTTATTTAATTGAAGGTGTAAATGACAGGGGGAATTTCATTTAAGGATAAGTGTCTTCGAGGGTATTTTGAGTTACTTGTTAATGGAATAAAGATCAAGTTATGCTTATAACATAAATGTTTCTAGGTTGTATGGCCTATTTAGCACATAAAACGTTACTTGTTAATGGAATAAAGATCAAGTTATGCTTATAACATACAACTTTCAAGTTTAAAAGGCCTTTAAACGTTTTATAACTCCCTCCCTCACAATCAACTCAAATATATTCAAAGAATCCCTTAAACTATTAATTGCTTGCTATTTAGCACACAAAAAGTTACTTGTTAATTAAAACATGATCAAGTAATGACTAATACACAAATATTTCCGGATTTTAGGGCCTATAAACCATCTATAACTCCTTCCCTCACAACCAACTCAAATCGATTCAACAAAAAAAACCTTGATCTATTAGTTTGTTGCTATTCAGCACATTAAAAGCCTCCAATTTTCAAATGTCTATAATTGTCCGTGCTAACTGTGTAATTATCCGTCACGAAAGCCCATAGGCAGCCTGCGAGGGTTAATGCTAATTACCCAAACCCCCGGCCAGAACTCTTCGCGCAACCCATTTTTTCGCCAGCGCCAGCATACATTTGTACGATAGCTCCATGTGTAATGAAGCAGCTGACGCAGCAAGTTGCAAAAAAGTTTTAACTGTAAAACACTCACACACTGCGAGAGTCTGATGTTGCTGCCACGGCTGCTGCTGCTGCCGCTGCTGCTTCTGTTGCACAGGTGTCGTCGCCAGTAATCTCTCCCAGGCAGCACTGGAGCAGGAGCAGGAGCAGGGGCGGGAGCGATAGCGGGAGCAGGAGGTCCTGGGGAAATGGGCGCCACTTGCGCATAATGACGCACATTGCGGAGTCCGCAGAGCCGCAGCAAAAACAACAATACAAAGTGCCCGGGAGTCCGAGGTTCGAGGTCCGAGGCCCGAGGTCCGAGGTCCGGCTGGTTGTCATTCGCACACACATACGTGGCAGGACGAAAATGGGCAGCTTACCGGGAAAGCACATGCAGCTGTGCTGTGATTTTCCAAGCTCTTGTCCAATCTGCTCGCCCCAACCCCTACCCCAACACCCTCCGCAGCTCATTCACAGCTGGCCTTCACCCCAACACCCACCACCCACCACCCCCCACCTGTTTTCTGTGTTTTTTTTACCACCCCCTCGCCAGTGAAGTTGTTGTTGTTATTTCAGTTGGCGCGCCTTTTCGTTAGCCATCCTCCGCCATTTGTGTTTTTGTTAGCAAAAGGGATAAAAGTATAAAATGCTTTGCTGTCCAGCACATGGTCAGAGTGAGCCACGCCCCNCGCCCCCTTTGCTGCCCCCGCCCGCCCCCAACAATTGCCCTAAAAGAATTAAACGATTGTCGTTTAAAATTTCCCTTTGTTTTTTACGATCTCCGGTCGGCTGGCTAATTGAAAATTATGCAGTGCAAATGAAAATTATGCTTCGCCTTTTGCCATTCATTTGTCAAATCACCGAGCAAGGGCTGCGAATAGTTGGAGTGATTTTTTGGGGGCGCCAAATGTGAAAGGGAAGTGGTGGTGTGACACCAACACTCAACAAAGGCAAACACTTCCGGAACAGAAGGCTGTGTGTGATAAATCAGTGGACGTTCCGAGCCGGGGAGGGAAACTACTCAATTATAAAAGGTATTATAGGAGGTTTCAGGATTTAAAGAGATATAATATAGAGAACAGTTGGATTCAGTGGATGCCATCGTGGCGAGAAACCAATTGATTAGAAATGGTATCATATGAGGTTTCAAGATTTCAAGAGCTTGAAAATTGAGAAAATATTATATTTGGATTGAATTAATGTCTTTGGGGGAGGAAACTACTTTTTAAGAAAAGGTATCATAGGAGATCTCAATATTTGAAGAAATATAATATTGAGAAAACACAATATATGAGTTCTGTGGATTTCATTGGGAAGGGAAACTACTTGGAAACTATTATCATATGAGATTTCAAGATTTGAAATGGTATAATCATAAGAACATATGATATTAAGATTGAGAATCCCAGGTCCAAGACAAACCAATCAATGGGTAATGCATAATTTTGTATAAAATTGAGCTGATTTAGAAGATAATTATAGTTTTTAGGTATAAAACACTTTTTACGCCTTCAATTTGTACAAATTGACAAATTCCGTGAAGTAACATTTGGAGGTACTTCATCCCACTGTGCTGCCTCCGCTTAAATAATTACTTTTCCTCTTGGCAATTTCGCCTGCAGCCGTCGCAGCCTCAGTTTCAGTTTCAGCAATATAGCTATAGCTATAGCTGCTATACGGCTTCAGATTCCGGCACCGTCTCCGTCTCCGGCTCCGGCTGCTGCTCTTGCCGGCTCCGGCCTGGGCCAAGTTTTGTGGGAAAAACTTCTGCGGGCGACATTTTCCATTTTGCTGCGATGGAAGCTTGTGAGGCTTCCAGCTCTTTGAAGTGCCTTGCCTTACACAGGCATCGCAGCTGATGGGAGGAGGCCCTGGGGTGGATGGCCAGGGAGCCGGGGGGCGCCTTCTGGCGACGACAGGCGACAGCTGCTTGAGCGACAACGACACGGCTGCTCCTGACATTTGATTCATTCGTCATAGCCAGGGCCCCAAAAAGCGGCAGCTGCCGGCTGGCAACGTTCCTTCGTTCGGTTCGGGCTATTAAGTGAGTCAGAGGCCCAGTCCCCGGTCTCCCATGATCTCCGCCCTCTGCTCACAATTACGCTCACCTGCCGCCTTTCACAAACACTTGTTGTTTGCCCCAGCCAAACCACCCAACCACCCAACCGCCCACAGCCCACCAACCCACCCGGCTCCCTGCTTTTCCTTTTCACGCATGTTGTGTCTCCTGTGTAGTTTCATTTTTTTGCAAGCCGCTCTGGAAAGACCTCGCAAAACAGTTGTCAAGTGTTTCGTCTGGGTACTGGGATGCGGGTACACTGAACGAAAGCGAACAAAGCCAGAGGTCAAGCTAATTAAGCTATTGTCTGGCAGAGCCAGGGACAACAGTCATGCTCAAGGAACTCCCTGGGGAAATGCTATGCATTGCGAAGATATACGTGATTGTTTTCCGTGTAGTCTGGACTTTCCCAGCCAAATGAGAACGCTGCAAGGGGGCCGGGTCGTCATTAGTCGTCCCAGGCACTTTGGCAAACGGCAGCTGCCGGCGTGTCAAGTGTTTGTTTTTAATAGAATTTCATTTGCGGCATTTGTGTGTAATTTTTCTCTGATGCCAAGCAGCTGGTGCTCCAACTGCTGGGCAGGCGGGAGGGGGGAGGGCCACCGCTGTGCATAGGCCACCCCTCCCCGATGGATTGTAAATATTGCCAAACGCGACGATTGACTTTAAACAATTGCTCTATACATTTCTTGCACCTCAGCGAAAATAAAACGGTGGCAGAGATTGATCGAAAACATGAATGAAAATTAACAGGTTTACAGCCCCATCCTCCCCAGAGCACCACTCCTCGGGGTTCTGCTTCATGTTTGTGGGGGCCCCCCCGACTTGTTTACGCAGAGGCACGGCAAGCTGCATAAACTCCCACAGTCCGCAAAGGTATTTACATATTTTAGTGATAAAAATCAACACACAAAAATGTTTCCCCTCATGCGAGCGAGCCGGACATGAACGAGTTTTACGAAAATGCCGGCGGGCGGGTTGTGGGTTGTGGATTGTGGGTGGTGGGTGGTGGATTTGAAACCGGAGGTGGTCGAGGAAACGGCTTGCCATGTTATTGGTAAACAGGAAATGCAGTTTCCCAGTCAATTAGCAGGGATACGCAGTCGGGGCGAGTGGGTGCTTCTCCCTTTTCGGAAATCCGAGAAAATGAAGATCTTGGGGAAATTCATTCATTCATTCAGTTGGTCCCAAGTTTTTCCACTCAATTACGGAACAGGTGTCTTCAGCTGTCGATGTGCCAGGGAAATTGTTTTGCCTCTGCCGACGGCCAGTTGGGGGGTGTAGAAAAATCCAAGGAATTCATCGAAATTATACGTTTGCCGGGGAAATTGGTAAATGTCACTAAAACTACAAACACAAAGCAATTAAATGCGTGACAATAATAGAGCAGATGGAGGCGAGGGAACACAGAGAATGTTTTATTATTATTTAATGGCAAGTGCATATTTGAATTTTGTGCATTTAGAGCGCTTTGAAAGCAAAGGCAATTTGGCCAAATTAAAGCGGCAGCTGTTCGGTTTCTTCTCGGCCGCAAACAAAGGCCCAAGGTCTCTGGTGTTTTCAGGCGCGCCCAATTTGCATGTCAGACAACCATTTAATCAAATTGAAATCAAATAAGTTGAAAACATAATGTGAGAACTTTGTCACTTGATGTTTTCTGTACTGTGCTGTGCTGTTTGGTTCGCTGCTGCGTTGTCTGTCGTCTTTCTATGGGAACCTGTGCACTCTGCCCCGGGAAAATTAGCTGGGCGTGGGCGGCGGTCTCCCCGTCAGGCTTTCCCATGTTTTTCCCGCTCACTAACCGATTTCCCTTGCCTTCCTTGGCTCCGACTACTTCCAGATGGCGCTCGACGGCAAGGCGATAATTAAGGAGGAGATTACCGACAAGGACGCCTACGACGCGGCGGCAGCAGCTGCGGCAGCGGTGGCAGCCGGCGCTGCCTTGGCGGTGGCCACGGCAGCCGCTGTCCAGGTGGTGCCGCCTGCCTCCTCCTCCTCCTCGGCAGCGTCGGCGGCGGCCTCCTCCAACAACCCAGCCACAGCAGCAGCAGCAGCAGCAGCAGCGGCTTCAATTAGTCGAAGACTTAAAGGTAAGTGCGACAGACTGGTGCGAGTGTTTTACCTTTTAAGCTTGCAAACAAAGGATACTACAAGGTATATGGAAAATATGCCTTTAATCAAAGTCTGGGTAGTTTATTAACCTTTACCAATGTTTAAACCATAAATGGAAAACAAAGGATATGCTGTAGAGGTTTCTAATAAAATATTAATGGATAATAAGCCTTTAATCAAAGAGCCAGATGTATTGATATGAGGGGGAAGTTTTGAGATTACTATCTTAGACCTTCGTGATTTCCTTGCACACGCTTGGTTCCCACTTGAAATCCCCGAATTGGCCACCTTTTTCCGAATGCTGTGAACGCCTGCAGCTGCGGGATTGCTATCGGCACTCCCAGAAGTTTCACCCAATAAAATCACCATATATTTCATCGCAAACTCTGATTGTATGCTTTTAAATTTTCAACTCTACATAGAGCATTTGGGATTCGTAAAATTTGCCAATGGCTCTCAGGCCCCGGGACCGCAGAAACTTCACAAATTTGCGAATGAAAAAGGCCAAAAGCATTTTGCTAGTTTTCCCCATCTGCCCGGAGAAAAAACCCGAGAAGACGAAAAAAAATAAAGCAGAACTGAAACCGCTTCTGGCATTGTTCCCAGCAGCAAATTTTGGGCCCGCACGCAGACGAGCATTTTGTTGCCCGGCTTTGGGGCAACCACGGCAGGGGATGATGAAAATGGTTGCGTTGGGTGGGTGGGAGATTGGGAGACCCCAGCAGCTTTTGCTTTGATTGCCGCAGTTAGTGCTACCTGCGGCAGTTCCCAGGCAAATGATGTGTGACCCTGCATTTAAGTCGCTTGAATTTCCTTGCCACTGCCACTGCCTATGCTTTTGCCTCTGCCTCTGCCTCTGCCCCTGCCTCTGCCAGCAATTAGCATTTTCCGAGAGCGATTTGTGGCCCGAAAACAGGCTGCCTGCCTCTCCCCAGCCTTTGTTGCTTCCGATGATAATCAGAGGCAGTGCATGATGAATATTTGCCAAAATGATTGTTTTCCCAAATGACTATGCCAGCAACAGCAACAGCAATAGCAACAGCAATGACAGCAGCAGCAGCAGTAGCAGCAGCAGCAGCCACCACCAGCAACAACAGACTAAACTTGCCAACGTTTCGTTTTGTGCGCTCGACTGCAATCTATGGGACGCAGCTGTGCAAATTCTGTTGCCCACATCCACACAGAGACACAGGAGGAGCAGCATGCAGGCTGCCTGGCTGCCAGGCTACCAGGCTTGCCGGGTTGGTTGGTTGGTCGGGACCACACTGCGTATACGTAACCTTAAATCGATGCCAGGAGCCGGGGATACCGAATACTGCTGGCAAATGTTGAGCCAGCAGTTGGAATCCCTCTCCCCACGGCCACCACCCCTTTGGAAACATTATGTTTTAGAAAATATGTGAATTGTCAACACAAAATTTTCGTAAATAGTTTTTCGGTTTTTCGTCGGTTTTCTTTGCCAGCTGCTGCGTTCGGTTGGTCGGTCGGTCGGTTGGTCTCCCCGGGATCTAAACTTTGGGTCAGTTGAGGTTTTGGGCCACAAACAACAATCAAACCAAAACAAACGAAAACTTTTAAGCCCGGTCAAGTGCAATATTTTACAATTGTACACCAGGCCGGCCAAAAGGGAAAAGGACTGCGGGTGTGTCGGGTGTGTTGGGTGTGTTGGGTGTGTGTTGGCCAATTAAGCCAGAAAAAGGGGCTGTAAAAAATGAGTTTGTGGAAATAGGAGAACGGGCACGACCATGTGATCCATCATTGTCTATGTTTGGCGTTTGATAAGCGCCGCCGACTCGGTTGAGTGATGCCTCTTGCCTCCAACTCCAACTCCTCCACCACCACCTCTGCCTTCGCCTCCTGCCACCCCCTTTGCAGATGTGTGTCCCTTCGATTGGCATGGCGGTGGCGTGCCTGAATGGCTGTGAAAACACAGCCAGTTGCAGCTGTATCCACAATCATTATCACAAAAGCAAACTGTGCAGCAGCAGCAGTAGCAGCAGCAGCAACAGTAGCCGGAGCAGCAGCGGCAACATCAACTGACTGCCATTTCCATCGCAGTCGTTGTCGTCATCATCGTCGTCATCATCATGGTCATCAGCAGCATTCGCCGCCCACAGAGTCTGTCAGCCAAGCCACCCACATCTACGGCCACCAAGCCGGGATGCCGGGATACCGGGATGCCGGGATGCTGCCGGGCTGCCCACTCCCATAAACAATTTCCATTAGCTTGTGCAAACAAAGTTTGTGTGTGTTTGGCCATCACAGGCGACAAGTTTTTCCTAATTAGATTCGTTTACCATTCGACTACAAGTTGGGGATGAAGCGTAGACAGATTTTAAAGATTTTAAAGTGCTAAAGCTGACTAAACCCTGAAGAAAATCCCAGGGATTTATGATTGGTTTCTCATCACAGCTAATCTTTAGTCTTCGAGTATAAATCTTCAACTCTTTCACCCATTGTTTAGCATTAAATGTCGATATCGTTAGAATAGATCATAGACTTACTTAACCAGAGATTATCTGATACCCAGAAAGCCTTAAATACTTCTTGGCACTTCAAGAAGTATCTGGGTTTTTGTCGCCTGAGCCATCAGCTTCTCCGTCCAGCTGCGCATTGCGGATTTGCGTTAAGCTTTTCATTTTTGAGCTACAGCATCGCTCTGGCAGGATCATGGATGCGATAGGACAGGACAGGACGGGACAGCACGTAGCGCAATGTGTTGTATCCTAACAGCGGCTAAAGCCGGCCACCGGCCACCGGCCACCCAGTGGGGCGGGCTGGCCTTGCAATTAGTGCGTCGTGTGGTGCTTGATTTGCTTGCCTGACTGGGCTCAAACCACACAGCACCACACTTCTGGTGGGGCCAAAAATGTTTGCTAATTTATTTCCCATGTTCAAACAAATTTGTTAATGCCGGCAGTTGGTCCGGTCGGTTGCACGTAGCACAAACAACAGAACGAGAGCGAGCGACTATGTGTGCTGTGCACCATACTATACACAGTACTTGCCCCAGCTCACTGGCTGCTTTGCGGGACAAGTGCTGTAGCTTGTTGTGGTCGGTGGGATATATATGCACGCAAGTATATTGTACTTCCGTTCCCTCGGAAATTCGTGCTAATGCATTTGTAATGCGCCTGGCCTGCACATCCTGTCCAGGGTCTCGCCAACTTGGAGCTCGGACTTGTTTCCCCTGCTTATACAGAAGATGTGTACATGCAGCTAACATTGGGGCTTGTCCCTCCTCCTCTTCTGCTTATCCACAGCCAACAGCAGCAGCGGCAGCAGCAACAGCGGCGGGGACAAGAGCTCGTCTTCCTCCAGCAGCAGCAAGGACAGCCTCAGCACCTCCAGCAGCCGGAGCGACAGGGATCGGGATCGCGAGAGGGAGCGCGAGCGCGAGCGCGAGCGGGAGCGGGAAAGGGAACGCGACCGGGATCGCTTGTGCCGGACTCCGCCGGACTCGCCGCCGGATTCGTCGCGCAGCCTGGCCCCCCGCTCCCCCCACTCGCCGTTGCAGTTGCACCAACGCCCCCAGCGCACCGCCAGCGTCTCTCCGGTGGTCAATGGCGGAGGTGTCGGCTCCTCAGGCACCTCGCCCACCCCCACGCCGGGCGGACAGCAGCACGCCGCCTCCTTGGCCGCCGCAGCCGCCGCCGCAGCAGCCGCCCATGTGGAGCAGGCGCGTCTGGTCTCCAAGATGCGCAAGTTCCTCGGCGCCCTGGTGCAGTTCTCGCAGGAGCTGGGCCAGCCGGAGGTCAGCGAAAGGGTGCGCGCCCTGGTCCTGTCCCTAGGCTGTGGCAACATATCCGTGGAGGAGTTCCGTCTGGCCCTCCAGGAGGCCATCAATCTGCCGCTACGTCCGTATGTGGTGCCGCTTCTTAAGAACAGCATTTCCCTCGTGCAGCGGGAAATCTTGGCCCTGGCGCGGGCCACCAACCAGTCGGCCCTGCAGTACGTGACCACCAACGAGCAGGCCGTGATGGAGTTCACGCCGCACGGCGTGGCAAGCGCCGAGTTCGGCGACATTTTCGTGCAACTGGAGGCGCCCACCTCCAACGGCAGCAGTGGTGTCTTCAAGCGCCGCTCCTCCGACTCGATGATGGACCACGGCGGCCACAACGGCCTGCAGGAGTGGAGCGAGTACATGGCCAGCGGGGCCACAGCTTACCCGCCGCCGCCCAGCAAGCGCCTCTCCCTGCATCCCGCCCACTCGGTGGTGGCCTACGGGGATTATGGCGTCGGGGCGGAGGGCCTGCCCTCCGCTGCGGCCTTCATGCAGCGCGACGAGCGGGATCTGCGGATGAGCGAGGCCCAGGCCAGGCATCCGGCTCCCCCGCAGCGCGCCGGCAACCCCAATCCCGGCAACCCGAACCCCATTCCAAACCCGAGCGGAGCGGCTCCCGGAGGGCCGGGCGGCCAGGGCGGCGGCGAGGAGGAGTGGAAGAACATACACACCATGCTCAACTGCATCTCGGCGATGGTGGACAAGACGAAGCGGGCCATCACCATTCTGCAGCAGCGGGGCATCGAGCCGCAGCACCCGAACAGCGGGCAGGAGGTCACGCCGGCGGCCCTGGCCGAGCTGCGACGGCAAACAGAGGAGAAGGTGGCCGAGTTCAAGCGGAATGCAGAGGACGCAGTCACACAGGTGGGTCGCGAGTTTCATTGTCGAAAGTTAACCCTCCATTAACCATGTTATTGTTGCTAACAACCGGTGATCGTCTCCCTCTTTTCAGGTGAAACGCCAAGCCGTCATTGAAATCCAAAGAGCTGTGGTGGCCGCCGAAACGCGGGCTGCGGAAATCATGACCCAGGAGCGCCTGCGCATGGAAAAGTTCTTCATGGAAATGAGCCGCCACTCCAGCGGGGAACGCGATCTGGACAACAAATCGCCCTCGATGACGAGTGCCCAGAATGTAGGTTCTACCCAGGAAAACCCCTTGGAATTGTTTTAATTCGGAAATGCCAATTTCAGGGCAGCAACTTGCAGCAACAGTGCTGGAACTGCGGACGCAAGGCCACCGAAACCTGCTCGGGTTGCAACATGGCCCGCTACTGCAGCGCCTCCTGCCAGTACCGCGACTGGGACAGTCATCACCAGGTGCGTTTCCCGCGAAGCCCCCAAGCTAGACTTCCCCATAAAAAACCCCCCCGTTTGGATGCCTCGGAATGCTAAACAATATATTATTTCTACTCCTATTTCTTGCAGGTGTGCGGCAACTCGCGGGCCACTGAACTCAGCGCCAAGCACCTGCACTCGGCCACCAGCTTGCGCAGCGCCATGGCCACCCGATCCCCGCCCACGCCCAACTCGGCGGCCCACCTCCAGGCGGCGGCAGCTGCGGCTGCGGCGGCTGCAGCCGGAGCCCGGGAGGCGGTGAGTGCCGCTGGGGGCGTGGGAGCAGGAGGCGGTGTTCCGGTGGCCTCGGGCGGAGCGGTCAGCGCCGGAGGAGGCGCAGGAGGAGGAGGAGGAGCCGGCGGCGGAGGCGGGGGAGGAGGCTCGGCCGCCGCTGTGGCAGCTGCCACTCCCGGCGCTCTGGTGGCCAACGGGTTGGGCTCCAAATGACGCATTCGCATGATGAAACCGAAAAAGAAATACTTGTGCTAGTCAAATTAAAGGAAGATCGGGGGGCGAACCATTTACACACACGTAATTATGCAGCTAATCTAGAGTTATCCAAAAAACAAAACAAAAAGAAATATTTGTCAGCATCGTCACTTAAGACAGGAAACCAAATGAAATCAAAAACAAAAAACTAAAACTAGATGATGCTTCGGATCCAGAACGCATAATTAGATTCCGATTGATGTGCATTTTCACTAGAGTTCATACGCAATTCAATGTTTTAAGCAGAGATCGATTTGTAAGCGGATTGAAGGGTAAACGGCTAAAGGAAACAAACACTTCTCTACTAGGATCATTAAGAAACGAAACAAAGGTTATCCAGTTACAGAATTACTCAGTACGATTCCACTTCCTAGCGATTCCCATTGAAATTCAACTTTAGCATCAGCACTTTGTCGAGTAAAAGCAGAAATCACACCAAATAATTATAAACAATACTATGTGCACACTCTTAAAGCATACATAGACACACACGCATTTGAGCAGCAGTAGAAATTTAAATTGTGTAAGTAAGCAACCCAAAGCAACTAAACAAAAAAAAACAAAAACTGAACATAGTAGATTTTATTATTACAATACAGTATATTACTATTACTACGGATATGATTATGGCTAATTTATTGATTGAGTTTAATTTATTGATTAGTATTTATTGTATTCCCTAAACGAAACAAAAACTAAATGTACTTTTACCATAAACAAATACCAAGTAAATGTTAAACCAAGGCTGCAAGGCTGCGACAAAAAACCAACCCAAGAAATAAAGTGTTTTAAACCAATCGAGAAGCGGTGAAACGAATCCTAATACAAATTAGAAAATAACATTGCGATTGGCAGCCTAAAAGAAGGCGGCGGCCAAAGCACCCAATTCCCATGAATTGCGCATTAGGGTGGTGGGTAGGTCTCGAGTGCGATTCCAGTGAACGAGTGGGAGGGTGTGTGCTGCAAAACCACAAACTACTGTGATGAAATTTCAATTATCGTCACTCAGCTGTGCCCGGCACATCCTCCATGTATGGCACACCTGCTGCTGTCGCATTGCAAGCGAGCAAGTAAAAGCTCGTTAGTCCTCCTGCCCCTGGCTGCCCCGCAGACGTGCCCCCGCCCGTGCCGTATCCCCAAAAGGATGCCACAACATTTGTTGCACACACGCACACATGGCCTGCGGCTGCCCACCCACACACACCCACACACCCACACACCCACAACCAAACACCCACAGACTGGCGGCAGCTGCCTCAACTTTGCCTTTGTCTTTCGTCTGCTGTGCGCTTTTTTGCAACCCTTCAGCCAACAACAATGATGATGGTGGCATTTGCTACCTGAGTGATTTCCTAAAGCGCAACTCCTGCCCCCAAGTGCTCCGCATTCAAATGGCTGCACGTCCAGCATCAAGCATACAGCACCCAGCATCCAGCTTGCAACTCCCACTCCCAGTTGTGCCCCCGGAGGACGTCAGGATGTGGCCTGGCCTCCCCCTGGCCTGGCCCCGGCCCCTTTGAGCCGGCTATCCCTTCGTTAGCTTCTATTTAACATGCAGTTATCGTTTGTTATCGCCAGCAGCCACAAGCCAAACTCGAGCCCGAGCAGGTTGTCAACAGTTGAGCAGCGTGAAAGGGGAGTCCCCCGGCAATGCTGACGTTCGGATGCTCTACAAAGAGCTTCGGCACAATTGGAAGTGATAGTCATTGTTCAAAGGGCTTGTTTGATTGGATATTAGCTACTCTATTTGCTTTATAACCTTTTAGAACCCTTGATCTATTATTTGATTGACCACTCCATTATAATGACATCTGTCACTCCATACATCTGTCCCATCAACTAAGGTAACGTATCATCCCTTTGCCAAATGGCTTTGCTTATAATAGATCTAAAAACAACATACATATAAAGTATATTTAATTACTCAACACCCATCCCCTGGCCAGATTCCCTGAATGCGATCAAAAACACAAGGCGTAAGTAGCTGTGGAAGTTGCCTGGCTTTTGTTTTGTATTTCAGCTCAAATCGATTCGATTGGCAGTGCATTAACATTAAAACTTGGGGCGCAGAAATTTTAATTAAAATGTGACAGGCAACTAGCGCACAATGAGCCCGCTCACCGGCTCGCCGGATATCTTGGTCCTGGCATAAAAATATTCAGCATAAGTGGCGGGCATTACAGGCCAGCCCAGGCAAAGGCAAAGGCAAAGGCAAAGGCAGAGCTGCGGCGCTGCGGCGTTGCGGCGCTGGCAGCAATTGTGCCATTTCAATCGACATCTGTTACTGATTTCAAAGAAACTTTTGTTGACAACACAAACAAATGCCAAACACAGAGGGGCCCACAGAGGAGAGCAGGGGAGCAGGGGAGCTGCCTCAGTTGGCTGACTGGCTGGCTGGCAAGGATGCCGTCGCCCGGGGACCCCAAGGTACAAACGTTTGACGCTTGCCTGCGCAGGTCCTCCCGCCCCGTCCGTTCTGCCTCCTTGTGGCCCTGAACCAGAGCGCCAGGACTCACGTGTGGCCCAAAGTGCCGCACAGCTGACGTTAACGTTATCAGCAAGCAGGATGCCGGCAGGATATGCCTGTGTGTGTGTGTGGGGGTCCTGTGTGACTGAGCCTGTGTGTTTTTGTTTTCGCCGGCTACAAACAAAGTTGACTGAGGCTGAAACTGAGGCCAAAGCTGCCTGCCAGCCAGCCTGCGCGTCTGGTAGCCTGCATTTGAAGGCTGTGCAGCAAAGGCATGTGACGGCAGGACGAAGGCTGGCAGGAGGGGCCAGAGGTCCTGCCTGTGTGTTTTTGGCGGCGCCATTGTCGATAATAACGATGGACTGAGCCCCGGGTCGCAGTCGCTTTTGTGCGCGTAACATGTGTCAATTACAGGCACCCACCCACAAGCTCCCCTATACATACTATATATCCTGTATATCCTTGCGGCACCCGCTGCATATGGTGTGGCTCACTTAGAGTTCGGGCCCGCTCGCTCGCTCGCTCACACCGTCGATAACTCAAAAAAGCTGCCAAAAAGTATGAGCACATTTTTTATATGCGCCGACCCGAAAGTATGCACATATTTTTTATATTTGTGCTGCCGGCATTTGACAGCTAAGCGACGCCGGCATCGCCGCCAGCTGCTCTGCCCCCGGCAGCACCCATGCCCCATGCCGCATGCCACACCCCCTGTATGTTAATTTGTGGGCGTGCGAGAGCAAACGGTAGCAAATAAAATTGGTTCTCGGCTTTTGTTTTTACAGACCACCCGTTGCCACCCGTGCCACCCCCCGCCCCCCCGCTTGGTGGCAAATAAAAAGTGTTTAATTAAAAAATTTTTGGAAGCACCACTGTAACAGGTGGAAGGCAGGCGCCAACTGCTAAATAGGGTGTCGAAGCCATTCAAAACTTTGGAGTTTCCCCAAACATGAGTGCCGGAGAGGTGGTGGGTGGGCATGGCAATTGGAGGAGTTTGGCAGTCGTACATCTGAGATTGTAAATTTTTCTATTTTTATGGGGGTTTCTCTGATTTGAAGGATTCTATGCCACATTTCTTTGGCATCAAATAATTCGATTTATTTTGGTAATGAATACTAAATTTAATCCTTTTATTGTAACTATTAAGGTATGGAATATATTGAAATTTCGGTTTAGGGCTTTGAACATATGGTTATTTTTTCAAAATTCTATAATTTAATGCGATTTCCGCACATATTTTTGAAGAAGTTGTTGAAAAGAATTGATAATACATTTTAGGTAAACATAACCCCTAAATACTCGTACTTCTTTTATATTTGAAAAAGTATGAAATTTTTAAGTTAAATTATAAAAGATGAAAAGAAACCGCAAAAAATATCGCTTACTGTAGTCTGAACAAACCATTTAATACCTTTAATTCTATATAATCCGTTTGCTTTTGATAAGCTTTAAATATTTACCAATAATAATCGAAAACCACTTGTGGAATAATCTAAAAAGATTGCAAAAATGGTATATCTCTCTGTCTCGCACCACACTCCCATTACCCGATTCTGCGAGAATCGCAAACCCAGTGAAGCTGCAAACGCTCTCTCAATTCTTCCCCCCCATTCTTCCGAGCAATTCTTCCGAGCCCCACCCCATTGAGCTATATAAACACTCGGGCAATCGGCGCCACAGTTAGTCGGGAGAGACAACTTCGTGTGTTCGGATCGTACAAATCGGCGGGTTTTGCGCGGTTTCTCTTGTTTTCATCTGCGTGTAGATTGTGATCGTGCAACGCGAAATAAAAAAATCACTTAAAAAAGTATGTCAAACTAGGGCACTGCACTGACATTGAAAATTGAACAACATTGAGTGCTGTTGGCGGTGGTTGGGGGGGTCGAGTCATGACAGTCGAGTCAATGGAGCGATGTAAATCAGCAAAGCCAACGTAGCCGGTGCCAAGAAGTGCGTGGGCGGAGAAGCCCGGCTCCAAGAATTGTGCCCGGCATACGAAATAAGTCAAGGTTCCGAAGCCTAGAAGCCGCCGCAGCTCAATAACTCAAAAATTATTGCGCTGCTAGGTTTGGCTTGTGGCGCAGATAGCGAATGTTTTCCATGCTGAAAGCCGAAGCCTCGCAAGTAGCAATGAACTTTGGAGCCGCGTGTGTCACTTGATGGCTGTACGAGTATACCCGTTCTTCCAATTTCCCATTGCAATATTAGTGCACACACCAGTGCCCTGGCTTTCTGCCGACTCATGGTAGCTGCAATTTTTTGTGGCAGCTGGCAATTGTTTTGCTTTTTCCCGCTAGGCGACCGATAAGCCGGTTGCCATATCAGCTGATTGGCAACAGTGCCGGTTCAGGCCACCGCGGTGCACATTTTATGACTTGATAAATGGCCAGTACTAAACTTGGCCTATTGAAGAGATTATGGTCAAGTGGCTAGGGAGCACCGAAAATTTCCAAGCGCCAAAGTGCTATCGTGTAGACAGACTCATTAGGGTAACAAGTTAATGTTAGATGAATGCGATACGGAATAATAAACTTTAGTTTAAGGGCAATTAAACTAATTGCATGGCTAGTAATGGAAATAGTTATTTGCTTTTTCCACGAATTATAGTATAAACTTTATGTTTGCTTTCCATTTAGACATATTTTAGGGCGCTCCAAAATGCAAAGAGGTTAATTAAACATGCACTTTGTTTCGTCAGCAGGTGTTACGGCTTAAAAACAATAGCCAGGCCCCTTGTCCCCCGAAATTGTATCTTATTTTTCAGTGCATACATGTCACATACTATGTAACTGGGGGATTTCGCACCCGTTCGCAAAGTGGAGCCCCCAAAGCTCTGGTTTCTCATATGCCTCACAGACCTGATAAGAACTTACGACCCACAAACCACTATAAATCGGTATCAGACAACACTTTGTCACGGTTATCACCAGACAACCAGTTAAATGCTCAGTGGCTCGCGGTTTCTGGTGGAGAAAGGGCTGTCCTTAGAATTTATTTTGGCCGGCCTTGCCGTAGTTGTCACTACCTTCGTTGCACCCGTAAAATTGTGTTACTTAATACAAAAATGTTTGCATTTATTGTCTGACTATCGAAGTGATCGGGAGCGAGGAGCACGTCGATCAGGAGGACGACCAGCAGGCTGGCGGGAACAAAATGGAAATCCAGCTGGAGCTGAACTTCAAGCAGCGGCTGGGCACCCGGATGGGCACTGTTCTGGTTGCCACAGTGATCTTTCTAGCCTTCTGCTGTGACAGTGCCCTGGCTAGCCTCACACTAGGCGCTGTGGTGCTCCTGCTCCTGCGGAGCCCCCAGTTTGTGTACGGTTTTGTCATGACCGCCTCTAGGGATATTAAGTGAGTATCGCTATACCCCTTGATCTATCTAAACTGTACTAATTTGAATCCCCTTCATAGGGCTTTCAAGCGTTTCGTGGCCCTAAATGTGTACCTGCTGAGTACGGATCGGAGGGGTTTAACCGTGGCCCGCTTGTTCCAGAAGCAGGCCCGAGCCCATCCCGATAAGCCCTGCTTTGTGATGGACGACCAGGAATTGACCTACGCCGAGGTCTTGGAACTCAGCCAGAAGGTGGCTGGCTATTTCCACAAACAAGGCTTCGGCAAAGGCGATTGTGTGGCCCTTCTGATGGAGACCCGGATACAGTATCCATGCCTTTGGCTGGGCCTCTCCCAGCTGGGCGTGATCACGGCTCTGATCAACTCCCATCTGCGCGGGGACTCGCTGCTCCACTCGATCAAAGTGGCCAATGCCAAGGCAATAATCATGGGCAACGAGTTCATTGAAACCCTGCATGCGCTAAGGCAAACCAACAAGGTGCTGCGGGATCTGCCCGTCTATCAGTACTCCGAGGACTACGGATGGACTAACTTCCTCCACGGAGCTGTGGATCTCAATTTGGCCCTGCGGAGCCAGGAAAAACTGGAGTTGTCGACTTCGGGCAGCTCAGAAGAAGTCAAATCCAAGCTACTGTATGTGTACACCTCCGGAACCACGGGCCTGCCCAAGGCCGCTGTGATGACCAATCTGCGATTTATCTTCATGACGGCTGGAACGTATTACATGCTCAACCTGAGCAAAGATGATGTGGTGTACAATCCCCTGCCTCTATATCACACCGCTGGTGGTATCGTTGGAGTGGGCATGGCCCTGCTCAATGGATCCACGGTGGTGCTGCGCAAGAAGTTTTCGGCCACGAACTTTTGGTTGGATTGCCGCAGGTACAACTGCTCGGTGGCCCAGTACATTGGCGAACTGTGTCGCTATCTCTTGGCCACAACCTACACCGCCGACCAGCAGCAGCATAACCTGCGTCTGATGTACGGAAACGGCTTGAGGCCGCAGATTTGGTCGCAGTTCGTGCGCCGCTTCGGCATCCCCAACATTGGGGAGATCTACGGCGCCACCGAGGGCAACTCCAACCTGATCAACATCAGCAATCGCGTGGGTGCCATTGGCTTTGTGCCCGTCTACGGGTCGAGTGTGTACCCCGTCCAGGTGCTGCGATGCGATGAGAAAACGGGCGAGCTGCTGAAGGATTCCCAGGGCCACTGCATCCGCTGTAAGCCGGGAGAGCCCGGCCTGCTGGTGGGCAAGGTGGATGCCCGACGGGCGACGAGTGCCTTCCACGGATACGCGGACCAGGGCGCCTCGGAGAAGAAACTGCTGCACAATGTTTTCTCCAACGGCGATGTGTTCTTCAACTCTGGGGACATGGTGGTGACCGATATTCTGGGCTATTTCTACTTCAAGGATCGCACGGGCGACACTTTCCGTTGGCGCGGCGAGAACGTGGCCACTCAAGAGGTGGAGGCCATCATCACAAACTGCATCGGACTGGAGGACTGTGTGGTGTACGGCGTAGAGGTGTGTAGCCGGAACCACCCATGTTTGCACTGATTCATGGGCACTAAGATAACGCGAAGCATAGCCCATAAACCCCGATTTTCACTATCGATTTTCTTATCTGCGATCCACAGATCCCGCATGTGGAGGGCAAGGCTGGCATGGCAGCGATTGTGGATCCCAAGCGCAAGGTGGACATGGACTACCTGTCCATAGTGCTGCGCGGCAGCTTGCCGTCCTACGCCCGCCCGCTGTTCATTCGGCTGCTGGACGAGATCCCACGCACGGCCACCTTCAAGTTGAAGAAACGGGAGCTGGCCCAGGAGGGCTACGACATCGGCCAAATCGGCGATCCCATCTACTACCTCAACCTGGACGGAATCTATCGACCACTCAGCCAGGACCAGTACGCGGCCCTTCGTTCCGGCAAGGCGGGACTCTAGGGATCGGCGTCCACTCCCTTGTACATATAGTATGTGTAGTGAATCCTTTTTTATGTCCCTCAATGTATTTATAACGCTTTAACAACGACTGATACCAATGGTGATGAAGATGTTTCTGTTTGCACTGTTCGCTATGCGCGGGCGCGTTTCTTGGCCATAAAATGCCAGCTTAACCGATAATGGAAGCCAATACGTTTTACGGCCAGAAGATGCTGCTTGGGCTGCTGCTGTTGCTGCTGCTGCTGCTGCTGCTGCAGCTACCGCCACAAGATATATCGAAAGTGTTAAATCCCCAAGATTAAGTTCTCGCTCATTGGCAGATGCCGGCATGGCTGTTGCTGTTGCTGTTGNGGCGTCCACTCCCTTGTACATATAGTATGTGTAGTGAATCCTTTTTTATGTCCCTCAATGTATTTATAACGCTTTAACAACGACTGATACCAATGGTGATGAAGATGTTTCTGTTTGCACTGTTCGCTATGCGCGGGCGCGTTTCTTGGCCATAAAATGCCAGCTTAACCGATAATGGAAGCCAATACGTTTTACGGCCAGAAGATGCTGCTTGGGCTGCTGCTGTTGCTGCTGCTGCTGCAGCTACCGCCACAAGATATATCGAAAGTGTTAAATCCCCAAGATTAAGTTCTCGCTCATTGGCAGATGCCGGCATGGCTGTTGCTGTTGCTGTTGCTGTTGGTGTTGGTGTTGCTGCTACTTTTGCAGTTGCTGCTGTTGCAACATTAACGCCATTTCCGCTCGCTAGCGGCAGCTGCGACTTCGTTGCCCGTCGCCTAAGATAAACGATGTGCAAAATCCATACAAAACAACAACTGCAGCAGTAACAGCAGCAGCAGCAGCAACGGCAGCAGCAACAAGGTCTTGCAACCGCAGGCAGCGCCACGGCCACCAATATCGATGTCGATGGCGAAAAAGTTGTGGCAGGCAATCATAAAAAACGAGGAAATGGGCAAACAAAGCTGCGCTGGGCGCCATTTTGCGTGGCAGGAGCCGCCGCGCTCCTTGCCACATGAAAGCCAACTTGCAGGCGAAGATGGTCCCAGGGACTTCTTCGATCACTTCTTAATTGATATTCGAGTGCTTCGTATTTTTGCAAACCCGGAAACCTTACCCCCAAACAATGTTGCAGAAGTGTGAGCCGTATGCCAAAAGCGCCCATAAACTTGCATCTGCAGCAGCTGCCAAAGGGGGCAGGCAGGCATGAGGGTAGCAAGGGTGTTGCAACATCACACTTTTCGCGGCACCATCGTCGATGTCATAAACAAAATGGCAGTTGCGGGTGCAGAGTGCATGAATACGTTCGCATAGCTAATAACAATAAAAGCAACAACAAGAACAGCAGCCACTGCAGCTGACACCACCAGAGGCAGCTCCTGCAACAGCTCCTACTCCTACTCCCGCTGCTGCTCCTGCTGCTGCTGGCTTTGTTGTCCTTGTTGTAATTGTAACTTCGCGTGCCCCGGGGCCTGCGTAAGTGGGGAAAATTAAAAATTTCTCAATAATTTTTCGAAATGTTCGACAAGAATGCCGGGGGAGGCGTTGCCATTGTTCGGCCCGGCCAGGCTGCTCCTTTTGGGCTCATTTAGAAAGCTTTTTCGGACGCGGATGCCGTGGCAGGGGGAAGGCTTTCCCTTGCTCCCCCCCACACCCCACCCCTTTCGTTGCCTCTGTGCGACGAGGCGCCACAGCTGCCATTGGAATTCCAAAGCTATTAAAACGCTGCCAGTGGAGCTACGACCAAACGGGCACCAGTGTTTCCTCTGCTGCTGCTGCTGTTGTTGCCTTTCATCTGGTTTACCCTAACCGGTGCTCGGGGTACTTGGAATATGTCAAAATTGTATGGGTTAACATTGATTTGTGGGATATATTGCCAAGAACAAGGCAACTAATGTATCCGATCGGTGTTTAGATACATTTAAAAGTATATATTCATGCATGCTTTTAGGCTTGTTTGCATATCGTACCATATAAGATAGGTTGGTTATTGATTCTTTAGAAGAATACCAAACATTCTGTTGGGGATTAATATATCATTCAAGATAAATACAAGTTTTTCCTTAAGAGCACACCTAATACCCTGCCCGTTGGCCTAGAAACTATTATAAAATCTAACAAGTAGAAACGCTGTGGTCGAAAAATGTTGACAAGGAAATACCATGTATCTGTCGGGACGTATCTTCATTATTTATTGTCCAATCTTTATGAAACTTGCCACATGGCTAGATATTTAAATTTTTAACTGTAAGCAAAACGATTTATATCTCCCGCTTCAACCATTTCGGAGATATAGTCAAATATGCAGGAGATAATATAATTTTTCGAAAATTTTAGAGGCGGTAGGGAGTATGTCTAAAATTAGAAATAAACTCGTTCTTCATAGACATAAAACGGACCTTACGCAAAAAAAATTACGTCTCTAGCTCTTACCATCTCTGAGAACGGGCATAGCTAGATCGACTCGACTGTCTCCTTCTCCCTGTTACATACTTTTGCACAAGCTTAATATACTCGTACCCCTTGTACCCTAAGGTACATGGTATAAAAACTATCCTTGAACACATCATCGTTTTGTGCTACTGAATTCCTCTCTCCTATTGCAGGGCACCTGCAAGTCCGGCCATTCATGAAATCCCTTTGTCCTGGCTGCTGCCGCCGCCTTCGCTGTTGGCTGAATTGGTTTGGATCGCTCCGCTTTTGCTTGTATGCATTTGGGCTTAAAGGTTTTGCTTGCTTTTGTTTTTATGTTTCATACTGCCACTGCCACTGCCACAGCCATTGCCAGCGCTATTGCTATTGCTATTGCCGGTGCCGGGCTCTTTTCGTCCTGCTGGCCACCCACTCGGGTCCTTGGAGAGCTTTGTCAGTTCGTGCTAATTACATTGCACCTGTGCATGACGTTTGATGTTGCCCTGTCGGGCTTCGACTGTCGCTCGCCCGTGTTTGTTGTTGCCTTTGTGGTGTGTGTGTGCCAGCTTAGTTTGTTTTGGTTTTGGCCTTTTTGGGACGCTGCAGCAGCAGCAGCAGAAGGCAGCAAAAATTAATTAAAAGCCAACGTGCGGCGGCAATGCAATTAAATTCGATTTGGTCGAAGCGGAGCATTCGATGGCTGGAGACTCCAAACTCGAGCTCAGCTGGACGGCTGTTGTTGACATCATTTAATACAACAATACAGCAAAATTATATTCGCCGCACACACTCCCGCAGACACATCAAAAGCTCGCACACAATGCAACACAACATGCCACCGCCATCGCCACCGCCACCGACACCCTTTTGCCGCCCATCGACAGCCTTTTGTTTTGTTTGGTTTTTTGTTTGTTTTTATTGGGAAATTCGCCTCGTGCAGCTGTTTTCCGTTGGCTGATCTGCCTATTTGGTGTGGCCTCTTGCCTCTTGCCTCCTGCCACCTGCCACAATTTCCTTCTTGCTGCCGCTGCCGCTGCTGCTGCTGCTGCTCCTGGCAGGCCCTGTGTTTGTTTGCTCGCCTTTGCTTGCCTCGCATTCCGTCGCTGGCCCGCTGATTCGTGGCACCTTTTGGATTTGACAGTTTTGTAATTAACTGCAGTCAGCATGTGCGGCATTGGCAGGCGGCAGCAGCATCGGCGTCGACGCAGTCAGAGGAGTGTCGACATCCGGTCGGGCAAATGTGCTGCATACTTCGAGGCACCCCCAATCGGAAATGGCATTTTGTAACGCAATTAGTTTTTACCCCATTTTCGAAACTTTTCTTTTGCTTTTTTTTTTGCTATTCATTTCGATGGAAAGTTTTCTTCGGAATCAAGTTGATACGTGGTACGTGACAGCTGCAGCAGTGGACACGTGGATGGGTTTTTTGAGGGGGGGCAATGTGGCAGCTATGCTGCTGCCATTTCAGTTTGCTCACAGCTGCCGCTACCAATCCCGCTGTTATCGTTTTTTATGGGGCCGACCGCCTTTATGCGCCCGCATATTAAACAATTATTGCCAAATGGCAAGCGACAGCTGCGTTGTGTCGCCAATGTCGTTAGTGTGGGCAGCGGCGGCAGCACCCGCGTCTGCGGCATCGATGGAGTAACCCACCAGAATCCTGTGGACGAATAGCAGTAGGCCTGCTCCTCTGCCTCTGCCACTGCCACTGCCACTGCCACTGCTATTGCCCTTTTTTGTTTGATTTTTTTTGCCGTATTTTTGTTGTATTTTTGCTTAACAGCAAAGCCTGGAGCATGGACATGGTCCTGCACTGGCTTCCTGGCTTTTTGGGGATGCTGTTGCTGCTGCTTTGGCTGCTGCTGCTGCTGCTGTTGCTCTGTTTTTTTCCGCGCTTCAGCGTCTGCTGCAATTTATGTGTATAAATGACAAAAGTACCGTTATTTATGGCCAGCAACCGCAACGCAATTTGGCAACACTTGTTGGCCAATTGGCAAAAATGTGAAGGCGGCCGAGAGCTCAGCTGAGCGGCTCAGGCCAGGACACTTCCAGGGCAATATAAGGTTTATATGGAAGCCTATGGTCGCACATCTACATATCTAATTTGTGGGGATCCAAGGAAACCGAGTGTCCAAAAGGTATATATCTCTGCAGCAAAGGTTTAAATTGTTCTAACTCAAAGGGAATCAAAAAAGATATACAATTTCCTACCATCATGTTTCTGGAGGACTACCAATTAACTTTGTTCTAATGTAAACTTATATACTATCTCTTCTATTCCAGGGTATCTCCCTTCAAGGCGCCTACTCAGTTGTCAACCTACACTTTTGTGCGCTCTGTGCAAAATTTGAATTTTTATTGCTGATCGAAGCCTGCAGCACATTATATGGCATAGCCACGGCCCCACCTACAAACCTACCACCCATCGCCGCCCAAATTATGCGTATTAAGGTCGTTTTGCTGGGAGGTGGATTGGGGGCTGTATCTCCGCTGCTTGATAGCTTGTTGCTGACATAAATTTGCCGCTGCTGCTGCTGCTGCTGCTCCTCTGCCACTGCCAGCGTCTTGTGTTTTGTGTGTAAATGTGCCAAATGCGCTGGAAGCTTTGCCAGCTCTCCTTCGATATATTGACTTGACCCTTCTGTTTTGTTGTCGCGCCTTTTATTATGCTAATATTTTTAGGGCATTGCCAAGATTTATTGAAATTGCTGCGGCTGCTCGTCCATAAACGCAGCCAATCCCCCCGAAGATTGTCTCCCAAACCAAACGAAATCCAAGCAGGGGCAAAGGTGCAAGGGCCATTTGAGCCAAGCGGCCACATGGCGTATGCGCGATGTGGGGGGGCGGGAGAGTTAGATTGTTTTTGGGGGGTTACGGCAACAATTAAATTGTCATTTCGCTGTCGCAGGGCTTGTTGCCGCTTGTACCGCCTCGTGTTGCATAATTGGCAACGTTTTTGCAATTAAAACAACTAATTGGCTGCAAAAACTATTGGCCAGCAGCAGCGGCAGCAGCTGTCCGGTTGTTGCAAAAGGGAAAAGGTTGTTCGGTCGCCGCAAAAAAGTGTGAGAAAAATTAGTTGCATAAATTTCTAACATGCCACCAAAAAACCCAGAGTAATGGCTTCAAAGAGACAATTTTCCTGGGCGTTTAAATTGTGTAAAATAGCTTAAAAATCTGTCGATCCAGGTGCTGATCCTTTTTTTGCGATTTTGTAAGCCCCGGGCTTTGTGTGTGCACGAATGAAAAAGCGGCCGCAAGTGCCAATGGCATCCTTTCGTGCTGAAATTGTTATGATTTTACAACAATATTATTTTTCCATCAACAACATCAGCAAAAATCAATCAAGTTCAATTAAAATGCTGACAGCGCAGACAAAAACCAACGGCCGGCAAAAAGTTGGAGAGGAAAAACAGAGCACAACACGTGAAAACCGAAAAACCGAAATGCAATTATCCGAAAATTAATTTTATACAAAAATTGCATAGAAGACAACAGCGCGGTTTGTCAGTGGCAGAAATTAAAATGCCAATTATAAAGTGTAATTAAGAGATGAAAAGTTGCAAAATATATTTAAATTTTGCCGTTTGCGGGCAAATCAATCAAACCCAATTGCAGGCGCTGCGAGGCGACTATGTAAACACGATAATAACATTTACACTGTTGTCCGCACGGCCATATAAGAATACATTTATTTATGTTAATGCGCAAATACGAAAAAGACAAATGCTGGCTACAATATTGTTATATATGTGTCTAAATGCCGTGTCTGTGTGGGTGTTTTTTGTGCGTGTGCAAAGCTTACATTTACACAAGTGCAAAAATTCCCAAAACACAAATCCTAAAAAAACATTTGTTACTTTTTGTGTGTGCGGGCGGGCAGGGGAAAGGGGAAGGATATTCAGGAAATTCAGGACATGATGCAGGCCAGCGCTTTCCATCGGCATTGGTGAGCTTTGTGGGAAACGGAGGGGTTGTTTGCGAGTGTTTCGTGTGCCGGCATAAGCGTAGTCCGGGCCGAATAAAGCCGCCAAAGGGGCAGCCACAACTCTTTCGCAAAACATCCAACTTTGTTATTCCAAAAACTCCAAAGTTGTTTCAGCAAAACTAGTTTAATCTTTCCAAATGTTTAAAATCCAAGGCGAAGCATAGGTAAATCTCAGTCTATAGAAATTATCATCGATTTTGGGTGATATTTTGAAACCCTTTTCGGGGGAAAACTCTGCTCACTTTTGTTTGCATTGGACCAACCGAAAATACCATTGGTTTTTGTGTTTGCTGTCCGTTGGTCAGAGACCTGGACAATTTTATTCAGCAGCTTCCCTAATACTACACACTTTGTATTTCCTTCCCATTGAAACACAGCCTCATTGAGCGTCCGTCCGCCTTTAGATTGTAGATTGTAGTTCCCTTGTTGCGCATGAATGTACAACATTTTGTCTATTCGAGCTCGTAAATTCGAGATTATTTTGTGGTGCATTTAAATTTAGCAAAACAGTCTAAGGACAGGATCGGGGAGTCGCATTGCCTCTCCTGCCTGCCCTGCCCTGCCCTGCCAACGAAATTAAAGTGAATTTTGCGGTTTGACTGGCGCAGATGGAAATAGGCCTGACAGAGGCACTTGAGGAGTCTGCCGCTACCAATAGCCATACTTCAGGCCCCCAGCCCACTCCGGCTTGCTCTTGCTCTTTCAACTTGAATGCAATTAGAAAGTAAAACGACTACAAATTGTCTCTGCCGCCGGGGGCATTGATTGATTTCCAAGGAAATGGGCACTGGGAGTCGGGGTGGCCGGGGGCCGGGGAAATTGACGCCGCAACAGATCCCCGATTTTAGAGTCAGAAACAGAGAGCCATCCAGCCGACCAAGCGAAACGCAGCCTGTCTATAAATACTCGTGCAGCGGAGTGCATTAGGAGTCGTACGGGCCCAAAATGAAAGCAAAAACACATGTAAGACGACGAAACATTTCTAATGACTGCGGTGACACTTTTGTGGAAGTGCACAGCCATATAGTATACTCGGATATCTCGGAAAAACTTTAGGTGGGACTGCGACAGCGACCGAGGATGAGGTTGAGGATGAGGAGTTGGGCTGCATACCTGTGCATTCTGCCGTTTAAAATTAGAACGTGAAAGTCGCTGCAGTTGACAGCGTAAAAATGTGTGAACTTAGGAACAGGAAAACGACGGCGGGGTGCCAGACAAAACAGCTTAATACCAATGCAGATGCCTAATAGTACATATGGTTTTGGGTATATAAACTGGATAGTGTAGGCACCTGACAGCACATACACAAATCGGAATCAATAAGGGGAAAAGCTAAAGAATTTACCAAAGTAATTTACTCGCAACCCGGCCTGGGCTCAACTTTTTATTAACTTCCGTCGATTGGGGTAAAAACTTTCCCATTACCGAAAAATTACTTGACTTACCCCAAATGCAGGGACTCCTTTCGGGATATTTTTGCTTACCTTCTGAAATGAAAGAAGTTAAGAGGTCAGAATCGAAATTACTTGAAAATTACTTGGTAAATTTAAGAATTCTTAGAGAGTATTACTAGGTATATTTGTAAATGGTAATCCTGGTAAATACTAAAGAATTTCGCAAATAAACCTATAAATTCTAAGGTTAAAAAAGTAACTCTCTTTTTCGACTATATGTAGTACTAGTGGTAATGGTAACTTTACCTATGAAATACTGGCTTAATGGACTTGATTTTAAGAAACCCCACAAGATTCCTTAAAAACACAATATAATGTAATGAAAGAAGATATTTTTCCGACCAAAAACTTAAGTATTATAGTTATAAATTTAAGGAACTAGTAGGTATGGAAACTTTAACTGTGAAATACTAGGGAAAACCCCAAAGAGTTTCCAGAAAATAAATTCCAAGGTCTGAGAGGAGACATTTGTCCGACCAAAAACCAAGTATTATAGTTATAAATACGTAAAACTAGAAAGTATGGAAACTTAAACTGTGTTTTTAACTAACTCAAAGAACATTCCTGTAAGAAAACCCCACTGTATGCCCTTCTAGACTTTTTAAGGCGGCTAAAACATGAACCGCCAGGTTGCCAGTTTTCCGCTGGACAACTCCACATGCGACCCACTGTGCCGGCCTGTCGGTGAGTGTATCTGTGTGCCCGCCTCGCCGCGGTGGTGTGTGTGCGATCGGCCGTCTCACTTCGACCAACAGAAAGCCGACTATCGCGCTGCCAGAACAAACCATCGTCGGGGACTTGAAGCGGCGGTCCGGCGATCAGTTCAGTTTTGTGCGTTGTGCGGTGAAGTTGCGACTTCGTTCTGCCAAAAGATATAGTACTCGGACTGTGTGGTGCATCCTTGTCAGGTTGGAGATCGAGCAGCAGTCAGCAGACAGCGACACAGATTGCAATCAAATAAATTAATTCAAGAATAAGCTGTGCCAACGCTACAGAACACACACTACACCACACTACTCTCGTTTGCCGTAAACAATAAATTAACGAACCGAAAATGAGAGAAATTGTCCATCTGCAGGCCGGCCAGTGCGGCAACCAAATCGGCGCTAAGGTAAGAACCACTACTTTTTATTCCACTTGGCTTTTCTGTGCCGAACGTACATATAGTACGTTAATTTATTCACATTGACCAAAAAACGTTTTTCAATGAGTTTCCGAAAATGATCGATGTCGCCGCCTTTTTCAGCGCACTCAGCAATTAAAGCAAAAGAAAATTGACAACAAAAAATCAGACAGCAAGAAAAAAACGTTAAATAAAATGCAAAGTACAAAAAGAAGAAGTTTATTTCAACTTTGTTTGGCACTCAAAATGCCCTTTCTGTTGTGCAAAAAACCAAAAACGGGTTGGGCCGGCTGCAGATCTCGAAAAGTGATTCATTGCAAACCCTCCCGCGGGAGTTGTCGGTCTCCCAGGGAGGGTCTGCGAGAATTATGGCAATCTCCACAAAAAAAAAGCGCAAATCAGAAAATCTGAAATTCAGAAAATCAGAGAGAAAATTGCATAGCTCCGTGGCAACTTTGCCTTGCACTTTGCCACGAAGGGAAATCTCTGGAATTATCTGGGCGGTGAAATCTTTTCGCTTTGCTTGAGCTTCCTGCCCTCGCCCAGGGTCCAGAAAACCTCAAAGCAGTTGCAATAAAATATAAACAAAATATTGAACCTCCCCCAGAAATTATAACGAATTGTTTTTTGTATAGAGAGCCGCCAGCTGGGATTCTTAGTTGCTGTGTATTTATTGATATCTAATGTTTACCAGCCATTATCTGGAAATACTGCTTGTAGGGTATACAAAGTGACAGCATTTTCTGCGGAAACTTGAGAAATGCAAACGGATCTGGGCAATTAAGCTCTGATTTCCAGACTCAGCCTTCTTTAGGATAGTCCACTCAATCAGCACGCCCCGAAAAATCCAAAGTGCACACGGCAGCTGCGCCGCCCCCCGACTTGCCACCAATTCGTCTTGTCTTGCGTTCGATTTTTTGGCAATACCAGTTTTTGCGACGAGTTTTTTGGCTGCATTTTTTATTGTGGCACCCAATGTCAATGTTTAACCCTCCCCAGCCCCCCCAGCCCCATGCAAAGTGGGTCGCCTATAGTAAGTAATAGTGATAAATAAGGCAGAACCTAACATACAGTACTGCCACGCACGAACAGCAGAAGATAAGCCGGCGAATCTTAATCATTTGATATGAGTCAATTTGCGGAACAGGCACAGGCACATGCAGAGGCAGAGGCAGAGGCAGGGGCACGGTCGGCAGCTAGTGAGCAGCTTCAATTTAAAAGCAAACTCGACTACCCGGCCTTTGTGTTTTCCCGGAATTTCGGCAATAGTAATGCTTTTATGGAGCAGGCCCCGCGCGTTGCGATGGGAAGTTGTCTTGGTAATTTGAGCGGCCAACCTCCTCGTAATGTGAGACCCGAAAGCCGAAAAAACAGCCCAAGAAAACTATGAAAAAAGCAGCAGAAGAACAGCTGAGTGGACATTTAAAAAGACACATTTGTGACAGGCCCTTGAGTGGAGATGCGGATTGTGCTGGGGAAAACCGCACAAGTGCACGGGGAACACACTGAGGTAGGCAAAACTCAGGCAGGGGAAGTGAGTCATCGAAGGGTTCGGTTTCAGGATATCGGGGTTACAGCTGTATATGATTTTGCTGATTAATTCCTCGGTTTCCGGCAACGATGAGTGCATATTAAATGCGCGAGATTGTATGGAATTTCGAGGCAGAAGCTCTGAAAAGGCCCAAAGTCAATAAACCCCAAGGCGATAAGTATTATTTTTTTGACACCCCCCCCCCCAAACAGCTGGGCGCGAGACAAGACAAATGCCCGACCATGCCACTTCACTTGAAGAATTCCCTTTGATGCCAAATGTTTTATATCGCGCGAAAAGCGCTTTTCCACTGTCTCCTCTTTGCATACTTGCTCTATGGCTCCGCAAGTTCAGCGATCCTCGGCAGAGCAAAAAAGAAAGACTGGCTCCAAGTTCATGCCCGAGTGATTTCTTCTGCGGGACTCGACGAATAGACAACCCAAGAAGAGGGGGGGAGGGCCTGTTGCAAGTTGCAACCGAGCCAGGCGGTGCAATCGTGGAGGAGTCTTCTTGGCGGCTTCCAGACATGCAACACTTAATGAGGGCGTCTCGATTGCCAGTCGCCAGATGATCGCATGTTTAAGGCGTGGCACTGCGGCAGGGGTAGCCAGTTGCCAAGCTTTGGGAATTAATTACACGCAAAAGTGTAGGCTCTGGGGGGGAGGGGCTGCTGCTGGGAATGAAATCGTTAGAACGAACAGATGTTGCCCGAGCTTATTTTTCGGAAGAGAAACTGATCCAAACAACAAACAGAGTTTTTCCAAAACATTTTCAATTTGATGCACCTGCGATACGCTTTTCTTCTGCTAATTGAATTCTTGCCCGCGATCGTGATGGCCCGAAAAGCCGCTGAAATCTGAAATGCCAAAAAAGAGCCGTCAATCTGTAATTACAATCTGGCCCGTAAGCCGGGCTCACACACCCCAAGTCCGGCCAACATTCACCGAAAAGGCCATTTTCCGACAGAGCCATTATCATCGACACGAAAAGTCGAAGTGAAAAATTGGTTGGATGTAAAAGTAAAGCGATCGCCAGGGGAAATGAGAAATGCCAGCCGCGCTGTGGAGGGGGCACATGAAAAACGACTTTTCACTTCAACAGTTTTGTGTGCTAATTTAGTTTTCATATTTGTTGTAGTGTTTTTTTTTCGGCTTTCTTGGGTTTTCTTGGTTATAAACCGAGCTTTATTGTTGCGGCTGCTATGGTTAGCTTCATAATTGCAGCGGCCACACTCCAATTAAATTTGATGATCTTGCTAAGATTGCATTTGCCGGAGATTCATTTCTGTTGATGTAGTTTTCATTTCTGTTCCCCTCTGGCTCCGCTGCTCGTTCTGTTTTAAACAAACAAAGTAATGCAGACGCCGCTGCTTGGCCTTTTGGAACCCAAACCCCCTTCCTGCCCCAGCGCCGCCCTTGTTTATGGTCGCACACGTCAAGTTCAAGTGCCAAAGGGAAGCAATTCAGACAACTCCGATGACTCCGACAACTCCGACGACTCCGACGAGTCCGACGAGTGGCAGCAAAGGAATGTATCTGTGCCGGGGAATCGCTAACATTTTTATTATTTCCTCTCACCCTCTGGGGTGTATCTGCAGGCGAAAGATCCGCAGCAATCCGAAGAGACCGTTGCGTTTCGCTTGACTGAAGCAATACCGAAAATAGTCAAACTATTCCCCCCCAATTTAAGTGGCTAATGAGCAACTAAATTTACCAAATTTGGTCCCGCGCCTCTTGTTTAACTCGGCACAACAATTGCAGAGCGCTTCCTCAATAAATCCCCAATAATAAGTATGCCCCGAGATGATTGTTTGTGTATCCATGAGCTAGTTAATTTATCGCATTTCGATGGGGTATCCATCCGATGGGGTGGAGGAGGCCTCTAATGATGATGTCGTGTAGTTTGGGTCGTTGGCCTGCAGAAACTTTTCAGCCGATGACTCAGCAGCGACGACTATATATCTCTCAAGTATAGCACACATATCTCATCGGGCGGTCCCATCCCACCATCCCACGGGCTGGTCTATTTTTAAGTGCATTTCTCGTCGCCTAAGGTTGCACATCCCCAGGAGCGCCCCAGGAGCGTGGTGTGGAAATTTTGTCCCATACAGTGTGGTGTGCGAGCGGTTTTTTACGTTTTCATTTTTCATTTTTACGCTTTTCTTCCTTTCACTGGCCCGGCCGCATCTTTTAAATTTAGCACTAAATCAGGGCATGTTCGCCGGCGTCCAAAACTGACGTTTCGAAAAACTAAACATAAATTTATTTTTCCCTTTCGCTCTCCAATTTTATTTGTTGCCTTTCGGGCAATCTGTCTCACTTTTGATGCCTACAGAGGGGCCCCCTATATGGGCATATCCCATACACACCATATCCACCATATATTTTTGTATATTTTTCCCAAAAAAAGAAAACACCAAGGAAAAACCTCAAAGTTTATGGGCTGCGGCTGCGCCTTGTTGTTTGTCACATTGTCACATCGGAGGAGGCAGCAAACAGAGATTTTTAGAATTGTTCTCCGCTGTTCTAGTTGTTGATTTTGGTTTGCTATTTTGGTTTTTCTCTTCACTTTTTTTTGTGTGACTGCGGCCATATGTCAAGGCTCAACATGAACTCTGACATGGCTGGGCAGGCACAATTATTCAATTTGATAAACGATTCGGGGAATATATAGTAATGCCCCGGCGCTGGGCTGAGGAACTAAGGCTGACGACGGCTTTGTGTTATAAAGATATCACTCGGCGATGAATGATGTTTGCCGCACAGCAGATAAGAGCCTTCAAAGATGCGGGCTGCTGGGTTTTATCTAAACCAGTAGGATCGCTCTAGTCGAGGTTTCTCCACAACGAGATATCAATATCTATTTTCATAATTAATTCGGTTTTTCGTTTAAGTATTTTAAGCCCTGAGCAGGAACTGTCAGCCTTTAGCTGTAAGATATTTTTATCTTTTGGTCCAACCGTTTCGAAGATATGGACCAATCTACAGTGGAAAATAGTCTGTTGAAAATTGCAAAGGCGAAAAGGGGTGTGGCAAAAATGATATATTCTGCGTATATACTAAACGGACCTAGAACAATACGAATTATGTCTCTAACTGCTACCCCCTCCCTGTAACATACATTTGCAAAAACGTCATATACCATTTTTACCTTAAGGATATAAAAACGTGTTTAAGATTGAAAATGCTCAAACAATTTAAGTCATCAGGGAGGCAAACCACAACTACTGACTAATTTCTTAATATTTCAACCCTTTTTCAGTTCTGGGAGATCATTTCCGAGGAGCATGGCATCGACAGCAATGGCATCTACGTGGGCGACAGCGATCTCCAATTGGAACGCGTCAGCGTTTACTACAACGAGGCCTCCGGTTAGAATTACCCCTTTTATATGGCTCCCCAGCGGTCGGTCTGATTGTGTTTGTATATTGCAGCTGTGAGCCGCTCGTCGGGTGGCAAATATGTGCCCAGGGCCATTCTCCTGGATCTGGAGCCGGGCACCATGGAGTCGGTTCGCTCCGGTCCCTACGGACAGCTCTTCCGTCCGGACAACTTTGTGTTCGGGCAGTCCGGGGCGGGCAACAACTGGGCCAAGGGTCACTACACCGAGGGCGCCGAGCTGGTGGACAATGTGCTGGACGTGGTGCGCAAGGAGTGCGAGAATTGCGACTGCCTGCAGGTACCACTTGGGATAGTAATAACCTATCTATAACCCCTTACTAATCGGGATTTTCTACCCTATCTAGGGCTTCCAACTCACCCATTCGCTGGGCGGTGGAACCGGCTCTGGCATGGGCACTCTGCTCATCTCGAAGATCCGCGAGGAGTACCCGGACCGCATCATGAACACCTACTCGGTGGTGCCCTCGCCCAAGGTCTCCGATACTGTGGTGGAGCCGTACAACGCCACTCTGTCGATCCACCAGCTGGTGGAGAACACAGACGAGACGTACTGCATCGACAACGAGGCCCTCTACGACATCTGCTTCCGCACCCTGAAGGTCTCGAATCCCAGCTACGGTGACCTCAATCACCTCGTTTCGCTGACCATGTCCGGGGTGACCACCTGCCTGCGCTTCCCCGGCCAACTGAACGCGGATCTGCGCAAGCTGGCCGTGAACATGGTACCATTCCCGCGCCTGCACTTCTTTATGCCAGGCTTTGCACCTCTCACATCCCGTGGATCGCAGCAGTACCGCGCCCTCACGGTTCCCGAGTTGACCCAGCAAATGTTCGATGCCAAGAACATGATGGCCGCCTGTGATCCGCGCCACGGTCGCTACCTGACAGTGGCCGCCGTCTTCCGCGGCCGCATGTCCATGAAGGAGGTGGACGAGCAGATGCTGGCGGTGCAGAACAAGAACAGCTCGTACTTTGTCGAGTGGATTCCGAACAATGTGAAGACCGCCGTCTGCGATATCCCACCCAAGGGCCTGAAGATGTCGTCCACATTCATTGGCAACACCACGGCCATTCAGGAGCTGTTCAAGCGCATCTCCGAACAGTTCTCGGCCATGTTCCGTCGCAAGGCGTTCTTGCATTGGTACACCGGCGAGGGCATGGACGAGATGGAGTTCACCGAGGCGGAGAGCAACATGAATGACCTGGTGTCCGAGTACCAGCAGTATCAGGAGGCCACCGCCGACGATGAGTTCGATCCGGACGTTAATCAGGAGGAGGTCGAGGGCGATTGTATTTAATGTTGTGGCCAGAGGAATGAGGTGCGTGCGTGACGAGGGGGGGCGCCTGTTTCTGCGCGGCATGCGGCAGCAGCTGTCGGCGAAGCATTGCAGCATCCTCTGAAACACACACAGATACACACACACAACACCACTACCGACACACAGCACACGGACACACACCAACAGACAGACAGGCAAACAGACAGACAGACAGACAGACAGACAGACAAACAGACAGACAGACAGGCCGACCGACAACAGGAAGGTCAAGCGTAGTTAGAACATCAAACGGAAATGTTCCAAAAAGCTCATGCTTCCTCAGCCAACTCCACTTGAACCTTTCTCCAAAATTTATCTCCAACCACGCTCATCTATCATCTTGCATCGCCCCGGCTCACACAACTTCATCTTCATCTCCATCTCCATCTCCATCTCCTTGCCCTTCTCCATCATCTTTTCGTTCATCATCTTTTTTGTGTCACCCTCCGCTACGCTATTTACACTTTACACGGAGGCACGTCTATCGCATTTCTCGCAGCCATTTTCATTTTCACACCCATTTTCCCCGACCACCCAACAACCCAACAACTCACACTTTCCCACACCGACGACCATGTTTCGCTAATTTAAGCACTTCACCCATTATCCCGATTTTCATGCGATTATTTATCGACAATCACAAGTATCTAGTATTGCAAATGAAAGCCAAGCTACGCAGAAATCTCGAGAAAGGTCGCAAGACTGAGGATAACCGTTTGGCAATATAATTTATAGGAACTAAATATATATGAGAACATGATACAAGCGATACAAGCTCATCCAAAGATAATCGACCACTCTCAATTTCTAAAATCATCCGCAAGTGTATTTACATAATCTTAGGGCACAATTATTAATTTTGTATTCGTGTGCAGTACTTTCTTCTGTAGTTTTATATAAATAAAAACATTTTTACCCAAATAAACGACTAATAATGGCAAAGTGTTCTGGCAAATATTAAATGGAATTTGTTTAAAATTGCAAAGGGTTGCTTTTTTGGTGGGACAGACTTTCCAGAAATTTCAAATTTGGCGCCCTTTTCTTGTAAACAACGTGTAAGGGAAAGGGTTTGTGTAGAAATGCCATTTACAGGATCGTTTTTCTACATGAGAGCCATTAAAACTGGTTACAGAGAAGTGTAATATCCATGTAAAATGATAAATATTTTATTTTCAAGGGAAAATAATTTCCTCAATTTTTCTGTTTGTAAAGCACTTAAAACTTATTTCATAAAATAAAAATTTCTCATAATATACACATGTAGAATCGCATGTACTTATTATAAAACGGTGGCGACATCTGGTGGTACAAATTTGAAGCTGTCAAATAATGCATCCAATAGATGGGGCTTTTATTATTTACGTGTATCATGTAGAAAATATAGTATTACATTGATCATGTAGATACAATGTTAAAATTGCATTTTTTAAATAAATCCTATTTTAAATATATTATTAAGGTATTTGTATGAAAATACAGGTTTCTGGTAAAATATCTAAAAAATTGTGTGGCATACATTTACATCTTGTTGTCAGTTTGTTTAATAAATTTGTAAAAATCGAAAGGATTTTAAGAGAAGAGGTAAAAGAGGTAGATGTTTGTTTTTTATAGATTTCTATATATATTATAATTATTTCTTGTGGTTTTATATTTCCCACAAAATACCACAAATTTTTAAATATTTTTAGAATAAAAAAAAATATGCAATCAATGTTTGGTGGCATTTAAATAAATGTAAGCTTAGGCTTCGAAACCCTGCATCCTAAATAAAACATAGCCTTCTAGTTTCCTTAGATTAAACATAAATATGCCACAAATTAATAGCCCTATCCCTTTCATATACCTTAAATAATTTAAACTAAAAGAAATCCCAACCTTAAGTGGAAATCTTTCCCATCTGATGAAGTCAACGTGCCACACGCACAAGAAAAAGGCCAAGACGACGTCTATATCTCCTCTGGATCTCATGTCGCACAAACCTTTCCATTAACTGGCCCTCGCAGACCTCATATGATACCAATTCACGAGAATTAAAAGACATTAAACGCATTTAGCGGTCTCGTGACACAAACAAAGCTTTACATAAAAAACAAGCAACAACCAATAACAAAGTCGGCTAAGAACAAAACAGCGGCAAAAAATGCTTGAGAGAACCAGTTTTTCTTTGGTTTTTCTTTTTTTCTTGCAACGAAGCCGGCCGGCGTTTTGAATGAAGCGAGAACTTTGAGCCGAGAACATTGCGAGCCGGCAACAAGAAGCTGGTAACACGTTCTTCCGTCTGCGACTTTTGTGACCGGTTAAAGTGCGTTAAACCGTTAGCAAAGTCGGTCCAAAAAAGGTCAAAGGAAGGGCTATGCAGAGCGGAAGTGCCGGCTTTTACAGCTGGGAACGAGGCTTCAAAAAACTGGGCCAAAAGTGATTCACAGGCTGCAAACAGTCTGGGGATACGATAGAGTGATGCCCACCCAAGAACTGGAATATTTGTACAAAGACAGTTCTCCAAGTTAGTCAATGTTCTCCCAAGCAAAGACATTTTCCTCAAATTACCCTTTAATTTCAGGAATAATGCCTGTTAGTAGGCATTAAATACCAACATTATCCTCTTAAATGGTTGCCTTTTCTCTCTGTGCATCCCAGCATCTTGCAGAAAATAGGCAAATGAAAAAGCAATAAAAATAGTTGCCAACTTACACTCATTTGGCGCCGTCATCCAAAAAAAAAGGAAAAACCATGCAAAATCGAAGAAAAACAAACCCGGTCCGCCAGAAGGAGGCAACCAAACACGAAGCGAGGCAGCAGTGATTGACCCAGTTTTCCAAGACGACAACAACCCAGCAGCCTACCTATATACCTATATACTATACTACAGCAACCCGGCCATACCTGCCGCCGATCCGATCCGATCCGATCCTCTTTGACTGACTTTGCAGCCAAAGCGCTGAAGTTGCAGCCGAAGACAAAATCAAAGGCTGAAGCTCTGAGCTGAAGCTGGAGAGTTGGACTTGCTTGGGGGAAGTGCATTGCACTCGCCGAAACTGCAGCGAAAAGCGCGCAANTTCTCTCTGTGCATCCCAGCATCTTGCAGAAAATAGGCAAATGAAAAAGCAATAAAAATAGTTGCCAACTTACACTCATTTGGCGCCGTCATCCAAAAAAAAAGGAAAAACCATGCAAAATCGAAGAAAAACAAACCCGGTCCGCCAGAAGGAGGCAACCAAACACGAAGCGAGGCAGCAGTGATTGACCCAGTTTTCCAAGACGACAACAACCCAGCAGCCTACCTATATACCTATATACTATACTACAGCAACCCGGCCATACCTGCCGCCGATCCGATCCGATCCGATCCTCTTTGACTGACTTTGCAGCCAAAGCGCTGAAGTTGCAGCCGAAGACAAAATCAAAGGCTGAAGCTCTGAGCTGAAGCTGGAGAGTTGGACTTGCTTGGGGGAAGTGCATTGCACTCGCCGAAACTGCAGCGAAAAGCGCGCAAAAAAATCTTGTTTTTTCTACTAGTTGCCGATTCTTCAGAAAGCTAAAAAACGAAACTTGCCCGGAGTGGTGAGTGGGGGCAGTGGGGGCTGAAGCAGGGGCGGGAATCGGAGGCACATGCAAACAACACGTCAATGCACTCTGTGGTAGCCACCGCAAACGCCTCGACTAGTTTAGATTGGACCAAGACTAGACCCGATCTAAGCTGCATTTTGATTTTCTGCCATCAATTTTGTGCACAGCCGAAAAAAATACAAAAAGGAAAACCATGAAAAACCGGAGGTATTAGTTTAAATTCTTCGGCAACAACAAAATATATCACGTCCAAGCAAAATGACTATGAACATTATGGGAAGAGACTGAGCTTAATATCTTCTGTGTTGAAAACCTGATTATTTTCTCTGTGCATGCGTTTTTTGTCGTGGTTTTTTGTCTGTTTTCATACGCTTTCGGTTTTTGTGTTGTCTTTTGTGGTTTGCAGACAAACACGAGTAGAACAACAATAACAAGACAAATTGCAGCTAGGAAAATCCACAGAGACCCCCACACGAAAATCCACGCTTGACTTGGTCATTGATGCGACCGCACACGGTTCGTCTAGGCCCGAAAATCCGGAGCCACAGCCACAACCAAGCCAGACTTGTGTATAGCCGAGTGTGTGGCATGCTGAGCCGTTTGTTGGCAGACGTTCACTTGCGGCGTTGCCAAGTTTCTGCGCCCAAAGTGGCCAGCAAGTGCGCTCAAACAAAAGTGCAGCGGAAGTGCTTCAGGTGAGTCTCGGGCCGTCACAGGCTGGGCTGGGCCTTCCACAGCCTTTCTGAAGTTTTTAATAAGCAGCCAACGCTCTCGGCGCTGTCATAAACGAATGATATATGAAGAGTTTTAAGAGCTTTGGCCCAGTGCATGCAAATTATTGGTGTAAATCAATCCGCTAACAGCCGAGCTTAGCCAAGGACGAACCGGCACTAATTCGAGTTATTTCTGTGGGTTAATAAACATTAAATACTCGCAGTTAGCACTAATCTAGCCGAAAACCTTCCATGGCTTCTGGAAAGTTTTCCAGCTGCTGTGCTACCTGGCACTTGTTATACCAGGTTCTTAAAACAGAACAGAGGTATATTGTATTCGTACGAATGTATGTAACAGGGAGAAGAATGATCCCTAAAGGATATATAGTCGGGATCTGCATTAGACTTCTGCATGAATGCATCCAAAACGACAAATGAATCACTCATTCTAGGTTGCGCACGCTTTTTTTTCATCACAGTATATTTGTTGTGCCGTTTTCTTCCGTCTTTTAGGTATATTAAAGAATGAGTGCAGTATTTTTATGAACACTACACTACTGTACAGATCCGTCATGCTACAAATGAGTAGATGACTAGATGTACTAAATTCGGTTAGTACATTGGTTGATCCAATATCTATCTGCGTTATGAAAATTAGGCGGTTACGCCCACTCATGCATGCTAAAATTTCAAATAGAAAGCTTCTCCATGGAAGGATCCCTAGAAAGATATTTTGCACCCACAATTGCAATGCAATTATAATGTCCCAAAAATCAGGTGGAACCTGAGAACCGGGTATTTGTAGTCGAGTCTCTCGACTATAGCCGTTTTTGCCTGTTAGAATTGACAATGTTGTGCAGCAGCTCATAAATATGCACTGCATTCCGGGTATATGTATCTTTTGTTTATCAGCCAAAGAGTTCAATATATGCCGACTGCGATAAGTCTAAGAACTTGCTTCCTTCAAGCGGCCGCCGCTTCATCGAAATGCGCATACATTCGCTTGCAGTTTGTCGCTGCCGTATCTATGTATCTATGCATCTGCTAGGTGCTGGCAAGGCAATCAATCAGGCAACAGGCGGCACAGAGATGCAGTGCAATGCGCCGCCACAATCAAATTAGCATTTGCATCAAATCGCATTGCAAATTGGCGACGCAGAGCGCCCGAGATGGGGGGCAGAACCCGTGCTGGACACTTCCATTCCATTTCATTTCATTTCATTTCATTCAATTGGCAAGCCTGAGTTATTAACACTTAGTTGCCTACTGCCTACCTCTCTACCTGTGTACCTGTGTACCTGTGGCAACCAACTCATTAGACAAATTGCTCAGCTTCGATTTGATTGATTTGCGGCAATTGCCATTACAAATGGCCAAAGAAGAAAAAGTATCTGCGACGGCTCGTGGCGCTGCCGCTGCGGCTGTTGCTGCTGGATTTGGTAATAGCCAGCAACTTGTAAGCCAGAAATTGGAGCAGAGTGGAAGAGCTGCCTTTCTTGGGAATATAAAACATGAAAATGTGCCATAACGGCACAGGCCAGTAGAGTAATTTTCCTGTGTGTGTCTTCCCAAAAAGTTAAGTGCCCGCTTAACTGTTAAGCGACGTGCGTTATACAAATGTCAACGGTTAATAAACCCGGCCCAAACGGATGGCGGCGACGGCTTTATGGCCAGATTCCTCGAATTGGCGGGCGATTAAAAATTTGCCGCAGAAGATCTCGGCCCGGCCAACAGTGGCCAATAGCTAAAAGCCCTCCCAGGCCCAACCAAAGCCCGCAGAATGCACTGCGGCAGTTACCACTGTGATAAACACGCCATAAAGTTGTATTGCCCGCCCAGCCCCAAACCCCGCCCAGCCGCTCGAACCCAAAAAGTTAATTAACACACAATCACAGCACACACTCGGGCCAAATCTAATACCAAAATAAAGACAAGGAAAAGGCAAAAACATTGCAATAATCACAAAACACACGTCGGCACTTCAATGCGCGAGAATGCACCGAAATTAGCCGACAAAAAATGCACAAAAAATAAACAAAAAACCCAGGGAGAAGAGAAGACAAACCCCAGACAACAAAAAAAAAAAACCGAAATTAAAGTTGTAAGATTACAACAGTAGCAGCCACAGTGTACTCGTATGCACCGTCTGGCGGCAGAGGAGTCAGCCATGTGAACCAATTTGTGGCATCAATCTCAGGCGCGATGTGAAATTGGCCAAGTCGACGGCATCGCGGGAATACCCCACTTGCCGGGTTAGTTATTCTGCCCAGATTCACATTAGTCAGGGCTTGGAATCGATGGTTATGCAACGCGAGCTGGGCTTCCAGAAATATTTCACTTGTTAACTATCTCTGCCAAATGAGCTGATTCATGGTTTTTGGTAACTCTTAGTCATCTTTTAAGGGCTCCCTCTCTTCGCGGGTCAAAAAAAACGAGTATTTGGAAATAGTCTTAATCAATTTGTAAATTATTCAGGAACATTCCCTTAAAATTTCCAGGCGATACGTGAAGTATTGACGAAGTTGTGAGTCCTTGAAACGGACAGGTCGGGTGACGTGTTGGGGTCACCTAAAACTTTAAGCGCGTTTTCTCGAAACGACTTTTTTCCATTTTGATAACTAATGCACTATTGAACCGATTTTACGCAACTATGGCTCATTTGAAAGATAATTTAAATATTTTTAATATGTCACTAATCGTTTTTTTGAAAAAGTATTTTTTTAACGATTCAATGTATCATATCCGAGAAAACAATTTCTGAAAATCCAGCATTTTTATACCACCCAAAAGAGGAAACCCCCTTAAAGACCCGCCCAGTCGCTTGGTGATAGTTGCCCTCAAAATCCTTCTCGAACTTTGGTTTCTTTTATTATAACTATCAAATCTCCTCCCTCTTGGCCGAATGATTCATTTGCAAGCCCAATTTGAGGGCTCAAAGTTCCCCAAAAGAGTGTCAAAAGTTTACACTCAAAGCCACGTTCATAAGCTCACGTATCCGCGCTTTTGATTGTTTAATGTAGTTTGTCCGCTGTTATTGTTGTTTCTGTTGTCACTTGTTGCCATTTCCCCCGCCCCCCTTGTTCATTATGTTTGTGTATGGCTGTGGCCTTTGTCTTAAACTAAAAACATTTGACATTTTCATCAAGTTTAACTGCATGTAAACAGCCCGACTCCACTCGCTCGCTTTTCCTTCATGATTTAATGTGCTGGCTACGGATTGTACCCCCAGAAACTAAAAAAAAAACAAAAAATAAATGGAAGCATTAGGCCAAATATGTTGGGCACGATCGCATGGCTCTTATTTTATTTTATGTCATATGTAAAAATGTAAAATGCCTCTTTAACAGCCACTCAATGATGCAGCAGATTTGGGGCCCGTCAAGGGGGATTTGTAAACGCAATGTTTTGTCTGGGAAAATGTTTTGAAAATACCTGCTAATATCATTAATTGATTGTAATACCTCATGGCTTTGCTAATTGCACAAACAAATTAATTAACACTCTAACATGGTAGTACAACCCACCGAAGATGTTGAATACCTTCTCCTTGTTCCACATTTCATTAATAAAAGATTTACCTTTCCATAAGCCCGCCTAATGGTTTCTGGAAACTAATCTACATTGAGATCAAGCCCTCGGGGAGTTGCCCCGAAATAAAATTGAATATTTATCAACAACTTTCCCAAAGCCAATGGTTTGTTTTTATTTATAAACTGTTGACGCGGGGCCCAAGGACGACGGCTGTTTACCATGCCCATGTTGACTCATCATCCGCTGGCGTTTCTCGAATCTTTCGCGGACCAGAGCCTTCCATGTGGTCACTCTTTCTGACTTTCTGACGTCTTAATGTTCGGCGGCGGTTTTGGGCAGTTGAAAATNGTAAACGCAATGTTTTGTCTGGGAAAATGTTTTGAAAATACCTGCTAATATCATTAATTGATTGTAATACCTCATGGCTTTGCTAATTGCACAAACAAATTAATTAACACTCTAACATGGTAGTACAACCCACCGAAGATGTTGAATACCTTCTCCTTGTACCACATTTCATTAATAAAAGATTTACCTTTCCATAAGCCCGCCTAATGGTTTCTGGAAACTAATCTACATTGAGATCAAGCCCTCGGGGAGTTGCCCCGAAATAAAATTGAATATTTATCAACAACTTTCCCAAAGCCAATGGTTTGTTTTTATTTATAAACTGTTGACGCGGGGCCCAAGGACGACGGCTGTTTACCATGCCCATGTTGACTCATCATCCGCTGGCGTTTCTCGAATCTTTCGCGGACCAGAGCCTTCCATGTGGTCACTCTTTCTGACTTTCTGACGTCTTAATGTTCGGCGGCGGTTTTGGGCAGTTGAAAATCATGACAACTTGGACAACTTTTCACACGCAGTTTGCCGTTTGTCTGTTACAGCAAAAAGCAAAAATGATAAAAGCCCATTTGAATGCGAAATAAAATAAAAGACATTGTTGACTTTTCGGCCGGGCCATTGTTAGTAACTAACACTTTCTTGTCAGAGAAAAAAAAAAGAAATAGAGACAGCTCCAGCTCCAGCTCCAGCTCCAGCTCTGGCGCACAAACTCGAATTTGGGTCAAACATTATTCAAATACGGCGGCGAGCGGTGCGACGCACAACTGAATGAATGAATAGTGAGAGTGGGGCGAGTGGGGACGGGCAAGACGCCAACGGAGGGACGCTCCACCGATCCGGCGGCTCCAGCGATTCCAACGATCCGCCGATCCGCCGATCGGACAGCTGACCAGCCAAGCAACCAGTCGGCCCGGCCACTCGGCCATTTAGCGCCGTTTGCCGCCGCCCATCTCCGTCCCGCACCCGCCGGCGTCCCATTTCGCTTCGTTTCGTACCGCTCCGAAAATGCATAAAGCGCGCGCTAAGCACTGTCCAAAAAATTGGCGGGAAATGTTCACGAATTTCAAAAATATCTAGCATGGACATCGATCGGATCCCAAGGGGTTAGACTAGGTAAAAGTCGGGTAAAATAACTTTTCTTAGATTGATATTTAAGCTTTTCTCCCAAATTGTCATAACTACATAACTATAAATGATTTTCTTGTTTGTTTTCGAAATATTGAAAAAGGCATAAATATGAACCATCGATCAGAATCTTAGGG
>JAJJHQ010006980.1:1018117-1201950 GCA_021223825.1 Drosophila ironensis
ATGCCAGAACCAGAATATTGACACTTGCCGCAGCTGCTGCTGCTGTCGCCCTTCCCGCTCCCGACGCTCGTCATGCACCGGTGGTGGTGAAATATCGTGTGGGACCTTAGTCATCCGGTTGCGAGGAAATCCCCCGCTAATCCCAGCTAGAAATGGCCCTGGCCAGCGCCGCTGCCGCCCTGCTAAAGGGCTCGCAAACGCCGCTGCAACAGCTCCTCGAAGACATCAACTTTCAGCGGACCAAGGAGATGCGACAGCTGCTCAAGGACGGTGCGTATTCCTCGGGGGATTCCCATTAGCTAGCGCCCATGAGTGGGCTTGAAAATCTGGCAGAAAATTTGTCTACATTTGCGCATTATCGATTTGTCAAGAGACAACCCCCAAAGGGAATTGTTTTAGCCTCAGACCTGCTCGTGTGCGCGAGTGTGTATGCCAGTTTTCCGCCCCAGTTTCCGCTTGCGATTTGTTTTCTTTTATGTAAGCGGCTTTTACTTTTATCCATAAAAGTGGGGAGGGGGAGGCTTCAGCTCACAAACAGCTGTTCACCTGTCGGTCGCATTCAATAGATACAACCTCGAAAGGGGCTCCTACTTTGGGATGCAAAAACTGGGGCATCCCCGCATCCCAACAACTTACATTAAAATGCAAAGAAAGGGGATAAGATACCATGCTATCATAACAAAAATAAGCACACATATCTTCACAACTGTTAAGAAAACCTTGATTTTGAGTTAATGATAGGTAGAGTGAATAATTCCTCTTCCCCTTTTAGATGGAGGCTTTGTGGTGCTTCAGGGCACCACCTACTGGACGGACCTTTTCGTGCGCCACTTCCTCTTCCAGACAGAGCCCGTGCACAGCATCGACTCGGACGACCTGCTCTTCTTTGTGCGGAAGAAGCACGTGAAGAGCTCCTCACGACACATGCCAAAATTTGAGGTGAGCAGGCGATATATCCGCTTGAATTCGAAACCCCAAGATAACTTTGTATCCCCCAAAACAGACTGAAGTGGAGGTATTCCGCAAGGACTCGCGCAAACTGCCCATCGGCGACCCAGACGTGGACTGGGAGGAGACCGTGTACCTCAACATGGTCATACACCAGTTCGACTACACCCTGACCCTGGCGATCTGCACCAGGACCTCGCCCAAGGAGCTGCAGGTGCTGAGGAGGCACTCGCAGCGCGTGTACGCGAGTCCCAGTCGCCGGAAGATGGATACGAAGGGCGAGGGCGAGGAGATCACGTATCCGCACATCTGCTTCATGGTGGACAACTTCGACGAGGTGTTCAGCGACATTTTGGTGCGCGACGGCGAGATGGTTTGCGTGGAACTGGTGGCCAACGACAAGGACGGAGCGGTCCAGGGGGTGATCTTCCTCGGCTCGATACGCTACGATGCCCTGAAGAAGGTCTACGATGCCAGGGTTAGTTTGAATCAGCAAGGGATAGCCCTGAAAACCTCCTAAACGATCTCTTAAATTTATTGCAGCAATCCAGTCTGAGCTCCAAGGTGGCGCAGCGCATGTCCTTCGGCCTCTTCAGCAGCGGAGCGGGCGTGCAAACGCGCTGTGAATTCGTGCGCATGAAGGGGCCGCAGGGCAAGGGCCATGCCGAGATGGCGGTGACAAAGCCAAAGGGTTCCGGCGTGGAGACGCCCACGAGCGAGCCGGGCTTCTGCGCCACGGACATGTGGGACGAGTGGGAGGAGGAGAACGACGACTACTGCACGTATCGCCACCAGCGACGCCTCAGCGACCCGAGTGCCAACTTGAACAACTTCTCCCGCTACGGGTGGCGCACAAAGAACTCGAACAACCCCGACATGGTGGGCAGCGGCACCAGCGCCAGCGTGGGCGCCAAGGCGCGCTCGGAGAACGAGGGCCTGGACTCGCTGGCCAGCGAGGTGTCCGAAATCGAGGCCGGAGATCTGCGCGACGGTCAGTCTGCATTTCGATACTGTTTTTATTATATACTTATCATAGTTTCCTCTTGAGTTGAGCATCCTTTAGTTGCATGGTATCCACACAATTGTGTATTGCTATCGTTACAAATCGTAGTGCTTTTTGCCGCTTTTTCCGCTTGCTCCCGTTTCATTTCCGTTTCCGTTTTCGATTCCTGAGTTTTCTTCTCGTAATGTGTTGTGGTTCCATTGATTTACCTTCTACGAGTACAATTTCCAACTATCGAACTTATATATATACTTTCTATGTGTTCCCGTGAAACGACTCCTGAGTATATATATAGAGAAGAACACCAGACATTGCCGAGAAAGCAGGACAAGTAATACACTAAATGACAACCAAAATTATTATGTTTCCCTGTGGCTTTGGTTTTAATCCATTTTCATTTCTATTCTTTGTGTGGTGAAGGATGGGGACATCATCCACCTCATTCCCTGATCCCCGTTCCCCTTCCCACTAGATTTTCATACAATTTTCCGTTTGTGGTGACTTGATTGTACACTTATTATCACCCCATTGATTGATTGTTTAGATGATTTCTGTTTTCCGAGTTATTATTTCCGACACAGCTTTCTGTTGCCGAATTATCTGTTAAGTTGCTTGGGCCGATCCTCGGTTGTACATGTGTGTATATGCGATGCGATGTATATGCTTTTAAACCGCCAAAAACCGATCTATATCTACTTGTAGATCAGCAACGTCCTGCTTTCTCGGCCTCTGCGGCAAAACTGCACCCAAATCCGAACTGCGAAGCCCACAAAACCGCTTCCGGTGACCCCGAAAAGGTCTCCCCAGACAGCCATTCCGAAGTCCCAGCGGCCGCGGCTGTTCCGGCTGTCACACCGCCGCCCCTGAGCGCTGCCGTGGAGGTCACGGTCGCCGGGGAGAGCAATGGATCGGCACCAACAAGCTCCTCCTCGACCGGATGCAATTGCTTCGGCGGCAAGAAGTGCAAGAAACGCTGGGCAGCCGGCGGCAAGAGCTCGGACACCCCGCAGATGTCCGAGGTGTACTGCCCCAGCTGCGAGGATCCGTCCAACGAGTCGCCCGCCTGTCTGGCCAAGATGCCCGCCAAGCGGCCCACGCGGCTTCTCAAACCAAAAACCTCCTCTAGCATCCTGAGTGTGGAGAGCGAGCTGGTGGTGGGCAAGCGGAGCAGTTTCCGGCTGCCATCGGAGACCAAGCGCAAGCCGCAGGGCGGCGGCATCACCAGAAGCGCCTCCCTGAGCGCTGCCGATCGCAGGACGAGCCTGCCAGTGGCCACCAAGAAGATCATTCCTCCCAGGCTGCGTACGGCCAAAAACAGGGAGCAAGAAAAGGGCAAGGACAACGACAAGGACAAGGATAAGAACAAGGAGAACGACAAGAAGTCCTCGAACCAGAAACTCAACGGCTCCAGCAGCAATTTCCTGGCCAAAATGTCGCCCAAACGCTTGAGGGGAGCCAAGGACAAAGACAAGGAGAGTGACAAGGACAAGGGCAAGCAAGCAACGGCTGCCAAGTCCAAGGGCGTCAACAACAACAATCCAAAGCCGGCGGAGAAGAGCAGCTCCAAGAGCGAGGAGTACGAAATAGCCGACGATGCCACGTCGCTGAATGGCAGCGAGTCCGAGGCCGCTGCCTCCGGGGCCCCCAAGATGGCCATCCTCAGTGAGAGCGACAGCAAGCTGATGATCAGTGTGCGGGGACGGGAGGAGCTGCCGGTGGTGGAGTCCCCGAAGACCTCTCCAAAGGGCTTTGCGAAATGCGTGCGCCTGCCCGTGGAGGTGGAGAATCATCCGCTGCAGACCAGCGAGGAGAACAACGAGAATCACGAGGAGGCTATCCTCGGGGATGAGAGCAAAGTGATCTCGCCAACGGAGCTCACGCCCATGCTGGACGAGGCCAATGGCAACCGGGAGGCTTCGAGCGCCACTCTTCCGCGGACCGCCAAGCAGGTCCATGTCAGCAAGATGCTGCATTTGGTGCCCAAACGGAGAACGCCCGACGGCACCAACATCTACTACTGGTGCGACGTGCCCAAGAAGGCTCTAAAAGGTTGTCCTGAAGTTTTGGGAGCATGTTTTCTCTATTTTAAATTAGACTCTTTGATCAATTGGTTGTAAAACATTAGTCTTTGGATGTGTATGCCTGGTTAAACAACAATTTGCGTGTGTTATTCTTTCAGAACTCGACGATGGCGCCTACAATCCCCTGTGGACCAGTCGGGGCTTCACACAATCCTTTCATTTTTGGAAGGAGAACCGCAGACAGCAGTCCACGCCGCTCAACGCATTTCTCACATATGTGACACTGCCCTGGTGGAGCATTGCAAAGGGTGAGCCAAGTTTAAGTTAAAAATTTTAAATAACCCTAACTAAACTTCCGTATGTTTTCAGATCTGTTGGATCACCGGGAAACGCCTATTTTGACTTTTTAGTATTAGCTTGATTTGCAATTGTGATTTGGCCCCCTCCCAAGCTTTATTTCTACTTTTATTTAATCGATCGAATGAATGCCAACCATGTGATCTGTCTCAGTTTCGAATTATCAGTATAAAACACTTGCTTTGTTCTCGACCAACGTTGAGTTTCCTAAAACGCATCCTCGCCGGTGCGAACTATACAAATTTTTGAGGAACTACGAACTCTAGTACGATAGTGACACACTGTTACCGATGATATGGGAAATATAGCATTGTAATATTATTTGTAAATTGTACGGCAACATTTATACCACGAAATATATACATATACTCGTATATGAGAAATAGAAAGGAACGATTGCGGGGCTATCTCAAGAGACATCTGGTTGGCACACGAAGCAAACATAAGCTCGGAATCATCCGGCTTCGGCTCGCACAGATAGCTCCCGCTCGGTTAGTGTTTTGCTGAGCTTCGCCTGGAACGGTCGTCGTCGTCCGTGCCAGCTCCGCCAAACAGTTGAAGTGATAACGCGCGAGATCCAAAGGCCCTGAAGATGGGGCAATCGCTGCCGCTGGTCATCCGGCTGATCGTCGTCGTCTGGCTGACAATTAGCACCGCCACCGCCTGTCCGCGGGCGCCCACCCACTTGCCCCACGGTCGACGCACACGCGGCGACAATGGATACAAACTAATTGTCGCCGATGGACCCAACGGATATGTGCCCGGCAAGACGTATAATTGTAAGTCGCACTGCCAGCCGCTCGTTTCGTAATCAGCGGCCTGGGGTCACTTGATTCAAGCACTGAAAACAAGAACAATCGGCGGTGATAAGAGCCCTCAATCCGGAGCAGATGTGGGTCCATCTTCTCGACTCAATACAGAAGACTAGGGCTGTCATTTACAGTGGTTTTATTGATAATCATAATTAAAGTCTAGTAACAGAGAACTAAACTAGGGACACAATTGTATCAGGATTGAATTTGCCACGAGAATTGCTAATGTTTCTAAAACTAGATTTGCACGCTGGTTTTTAACTTACTATATGCATATTGGCTAGTGTTCATTACTTAGGTGTCTGTAGTAGAATCCCTTGCGCTTGAAGCACCTGAAGCACTTTGGACATTTGTACACAACTCTGTGCACCACAACGTGCTTCCGGTAGTCACATTCAATGGTGAAATGCTCGTCGCATGTCTCGCAAAAGAATATAAATCGATGGTATTTTGGAACAAACGCGAACAAATTTAAATAGTAACCACAGACGGAGGTTGGGTTGACCTTAACGCACATTTTCAGATTCGTTTGAGCCGAAAGCCATGAGGACAGCAGGTTTAAAATGCGCTTTACCTCGAATATTTCCAGTTTACATCCCAGCTCGTGGTTCAACTCACTGGTAAATGAGGAAAGACATGACTTAATCAATGGTTCCTTTTGTTTCCTGCTGTTCCAAATTGAATCGTGCTTTCTGTAGATCTGGCTAAATTTTGATGCCGTTTGGCGCATTTTCTCCACGTCCTCGTACAACATGCTATCCTCATGGCTCATATTTACAATGATGGGCAGCTGAAAGATTAATTAGTTAGTTAAAATTGTCTTATTTTTTGTTTTATCATCCGCTCACCCCAATGCTCTCCAAGATAATTTGATTTTTCAGAGGAATCTCTGGTTTTTTGGGAAATACGATGCTGTCCTCAAGAACCTTCGGGTTTTGGGGGTCATCCTTGGTTGGGGAAGGAGACGTCTCTTGTTTTACTCGCTTTAGATCCGGTTTCGTTGGAGTGCTTCGATTGGAGACCTTTATTGGGTTCTCTGCTCTGGATTCCGATACGTTTTTCAGCGGGGATCCTCTCACCTCATCCTCGGGGGTCGATTTTCGCTTAACAATTGTCAAATTGGGTTTATTTTTGAATAAAATCGCAGGATTTGGCTTGTCAACTTTAATCGAAGGCAGTACTTCTATCTTCTCTATCGTTATACCAGTTGATTTCTTCTCAGATGATGCGTTGACTATTTCCAAGGAATTCGATGAGGCCAAAGCTTCAACTTGTGCCGAAATCGATTTTTGCAGTTGCTTTTTCTTTTCTGCGTCATTTTGGAAAGGATTTGGCATGGTTTCCGTTTTAACGACGCGGGCCAAAGATGATTTTCTGACACTGACGTTTGCTAAGTTTACCGGAGGTTTAACCGGAGTATTCACGTCGAATTTAATGGGTGATACAATCATATTTGCTGGTTTTGTCTTCAACTTAGTCTTATCAAAAGCAGGAAGCAGATTTCTGGGCCTTATAGAGTTGGCTGGCATTTGTATACTATTCAATTGTTTGGGTTCTTTAGGTTTGTTCGCAGGGTTTTCAGTAACCTGATCCTTTGGCTTTGGCACAGTAATCTCATTTATAGCCTTATTGCAAACTCTAGACAAGGTTTTTGGCATTTTTAAATTGCAAGCTACGCCAGCCTTGGATGGCTGTTCCAGGAGGGGATTCCTCGCTTTTGGGTCTTTCTCCAAGCTTGTCCTCTCCTTTTTGATTGTCTGCAAATTTCCCAGAGAATCCGAATTGAGGATGAGGATCTCCTTGGAAGTGCTTAGGCTTTTGATCGTCTTGCGGGCTATGCTGTGACTCTTAGTATCGCACAATCGCAGTAAAGGCTTTTCGTCCTCGGTTTTGATGCGTACTTTTGGAAAATTACACATATCCTTTTTGGTTTTAGGTGGGGAAATTGCTTTTGCCTGGGGTTTCTTGCTATCTTCGGCGGCCACCAAAAGAGCTGACACCTTCTCCACAAAGTCCTTGGCTAGGCCCCCTTCAAGGGAATCATCTAAAGGATACGTGGTTAGCATTCCGTTATCGTTTTGTGTTAAACTCCACTTACTTGAATCCGATTCCTCGGCTTCTCCAGGCCGAACGCACTCGTTCGATGTCTGGGCCTCCGCCTCGTCATCGGACATCAGTTCCTCGACGCTGTAGACATTGTGTCCTTGCGTGAAGTGCAAAACGTCGCCATGAACAGCCTGAAGGTGTCGCATAAATTTCGGCAAACTCGTAAAGATGTCCCGGCAATAGAGGCAAAACAAGGCCACCATGTTATCCCGTGGCGAGACCACTACATCGCCACATTGCTGGAACTGCAGGTGCTTTTCCTCGTCCGCCAGCCAGTCCAGAAACGTCACCATTTCCTTGCTATTTCGATTTAATTACAAAAATAAAATGCAAGACAGAGACTCGCGCGCAGTGTAAAGGATAAGAGTGCCAGTGTTGCTAAGCGCATCGATAACTTTGATGGGAAGTTATCGATAGTTGTCCTTTGTGCGGATTATTTGAAAAGTAACGTTTTGTTTAACTTTTGCAGTACTGCTCCTTGGATCTCGGACCCACACGAAAATCCAGCACTTTACGCACTTCACCATCGCCGCTGAGGCTCATACAGGTGCCCGACGCCCCCAGGCAGCCAGTCCCCGGCGCGTGGGTCGCTTCCAGCTCTTCAGCGACTCCCTCACCCAGTTCAATGACCGGTGCGTGAACACTGTGTCCGAGGCGGACGATCTGCCCAAGACGGAGATTCAGGTGATGTGGGTGGCCCCGGAAGCGGGCTCCGGCTGCGTCTCCCTCTCCGCGATGGTGTACGAGGGTCCCAGGGCGTGGTTTGCCGACGATGGCCAACTGTCCACCGTCATCTGCGAGAGGAAACCGGATGCGGCCACGGTCCAGAAGGAGTGTTGCGCCTGTGATGAGGCCAAATATAGCGTAAGTCTAATCATTTAGGCTGCATCTAAAACATATTAAAATAACCATTCCATTTCAGTTCGTTTTCGAGGGCATCTGGTCGAATGAAACGCACCCTAAGGACTATCCCTTTGCCATTTGGCTGACTCACTTTTCGGATGTGATTGGCGCCTCCCACGAGTCCAACTTTTCCTTCTGGGGCGAGAATCATTTGGCCACCGCCGGCTTCCGTTCCCTGGCCGAGTGGGGCTCCCCCTCCGCTCTGGAAACGGAGCTGCGCTCCAATGGACCCAAGCTGCGCACCCTGATCAAGGCCGCCGGCCTGTGGTACCCAAATGTCAACCAGAACACCTCCGCCAAGTTCCGGGTGGACCGCAAGCATCCAAAGGTCTCGCTGGTCTCCATGTTTGGCCCCTCGCCCGATTGGGTGGTGGGCATCAGTGGCGTGGATCTCTGCACAGCGGATTGCAGCTGGAAGGAGTCGCTGGACTTTGATTTGTATCCCTGGGATGCGGGCACCGACAGCGGCATCTCCTACATGGTATTTCTGCGTGATTTGTGTCTTATCTTCTATTAATACCCTGACTTCTGATAGTCCCCCAATACGGAGACCCAGCCCCCGGAGCGCATGTACAAGATCACCACCATGTACCCCGAAGATCCCCGAGCTCCCTTCTACAATCCTAATAGCCGCGAGATGACTCCCTTGGCCAAGTTGCACGTGCGCCGCGAGAAGATTGTCTCCCGCAACTGCGATGACGAGTTCCTGCAGGCTCTGCAGGTGGAGACCTCCGATGATGCCGAGGAGCAGGACACGAGAGGTGCGTTGTGTGTTTACCTACAAGAGGGAGTTTATTTCAAATAACTTACCTTCCAGCGGAGTGCCGAGTGAGCGACTATTCTGCATGGAGCCCTTGTTCCGTGAGCTGCGGCAAGGGCCTGCGCATGCGCAGCCGCCAGTACCTGTACGCCCAGGCGGCGGAGCAGGCCAAGTGCAGTCGCCAACTGATCTCGAAGGAGATGTGCGTGGCCGCTGTGGCCGAGTGCCCGGATGGTTCCACCGGCGGAGCAGGAGGACGCGACGAGGACGAGGGCGAGAACCTGGCCAATTCGCAGAGCCTGGTCGGGGACAACGGCGAGGGCGCTGGCCTGTGCAAGACCTCGCCCTGGAGCGTGTGGTCCGAGTGCTCGGCCAGCTGTGGCATCGGCATCACCATGCGCACGCGCACCTTTGTCAATCACCTGGGCCGCAAGCGCTGTCCCCACATCACGGTGGTGGAGAAGAACAAGTGCATGCGACCGGAGTGCAAGTACGAGCAGGTGGAGCTGCCCGATCCCATGTGCCCCACCACCCAGTGGAGCGATTGGAGTCCCTGCACCTCGACCTGCGGCAAGGGCGTGACCATTCGCACGCGTTTGGTGGTCCTGGAGAACGGTCCGGAGAAGGAGAACTGCACGCGGCGCATGGAGCTGCATCAGCAGAAGGAGTGCACCAATCCCGTCGACTGTCACATCAACGCCGAGCAGGCCAAAGACATCTGCATTCAGGCCCCGGACTCGGGTCCCTGCCGGGGCAACTACATGCGCTATGCCTACAATCCGCAGTCTCAGCGCTGCGATGCCTTCAGCTACGGCGGCTGTCGCGGCAACCGCAACAACTTCCTCACGGAGAACGACTGCCTGCACACCTGCAGCTCGGTCCGCGGCGGTTCTGCCGGCTCTCCCAGGGAGTGCGTCCTGTCCGAGTGGTCCGGCTGGTCCGCCTGCAGCTCCAGCTGTGGACCTGGCTTCGCCGAGAGCCGGCGGCATGTGATCAGCGAGCCCCAGAACGGGGGAAGGCCCTGCTCCAAAAAGCTGGTCAAGCACCGCGCCTGCTCCATGCCCGCTTGCTAGACTTCAATGCGAGGTGTTCTCCTCTCTGGAGTTTTCTTTTCACAAACAATACATGTATAAATGTTAATTGTGCTTAAAAATTAACAAAGAAACGCTCAAATATAAAGAGAATGCTATAAATTAGAAGTAAATCTCTTGTTCTTAAATGTACTATTTACATTGTCCGATAATAAAACCTAATCAAATGAAAACCTGTTAAACAACGCAGTACTTCATCAGGTACTGCCGCGCCTTCCAGGGATTCCCACTGGCCCGGTAGATGAGGTGCATGTTGAAGGCCACCTCCTGCTGCAGTCCCAGAACCGATTCATGCTCGGCAATCAGCGGATGCAGGGGCACGGCCAGAGCCTTTTCGTAGTACTCCACCGCCAGGTGCAGGATGTTGGCCTGGTGGTAGATGCGCCCCATGTTGTACAGGATCTCCTGCTGAGCAGCACAATCCTCCAGATTCTTTCCCGCGCATCGCAGATCCTTGTAGCGCTCGGCGAAGGCCACGGCCTGGCCCACAGCCGCGGTTTTTCGCATAACTTTCCGCTGCATGGCCAGCTGGTTGAAGGCCACCGCCACACAGAGCGCCACCACGGGATCGGGATTCTCGCGCAGAATGGGCATGTAGATGTTCAAGGCGTACTTGAACGATCCGCAGTTCAGGTGGTAGTGGCCCTGGAACATGCGCATGGCCTTTGTTTCCTCCGGGAAGCGGACCATCAGACGGCGGATGAAGCGGTAGTAGCGCACTTCGTCGCCCTTCTGAATCATGAGGGAGAGCAGGTTCCAGAGGGTCACCTGGCCCGCCTGCTTGGCGATTAACTCGCGCAGATACGAAAAGGCGATGGTGCAGTCATCGTTGTAGTAGCACACCAGAATCATTATCCGCTCGATTTCGTTGTGGTAGCAGGTGAACCTCTTGGTGGTGACCATCGCAAAGCAAATCTTCTCCGCAGCGCTGTACATCCTGTGCTCATGGGCCGTGCGCATGAGCTGCAGAAAGAGGTTGAACTCATCCTTGACGGTGAGGTCGGAGACCTCAGAGGCGGCGGTTTTCGCGGGATCCTGTCAATCATCTATCAATTATTTTACCCTGCAGACGATATAAAGTTGCCTACCTGCTGTTCTTGCTCCCCGGAGGTAGCATTGTCTGCGGCCATGCTTCGCATTTGGATGATGATCTTCAGGCTCTCGGAGTTGTAGGCACTGCCCCCGTTGGCGGCGGCCATCATCTCCTCGCGGTTGTAGAGCTTAATGGAGTGGCGACTGAGCAGGGCATAGCCCACGTCCAGGAACTCCTCGATGCGTCCGATATGCTGCAGCATCACGCACCGCTCGTACAAAAGCCGCGCAATCAGAGGCCCTTCGCCGTCGCCCGGGTGCTCCAATGCCTGCACCGCTTCCTCATGCCTGCCCTGCTGCTTCAGCAGAGCAGAGAGCGTGAAGCGGGCATCGTAGCAAAAGGGTGCCATCTGCACCACCCGCTCGTAGCACTGGATGGCCTCATTGGTGCGGTTGAGCTGCCGCAGGCACTCCGCTTGTCTAAGCCAAACAAAGGCCGGACACTCGACGGAATCGCCGTCCGTGATGGGGCTCATCAGGGCAATGGCCTCGGCGTACTTGTGCTCCTGCATCATCGCCTCCGTGATGTCCATGTACAGCTCCACTCGATCCGTGGTGAGGGTGATGTGCTCCTGCACGTTCTGGATGAGATAGCCGAGCAGATGGTGGGCCCGCATGTGGATCAAGCTGACGCACAGCTTGGCCCTCAGTTCGGGTATAAAGTCGTCGGGGATGACGCAGAAGTAGATCAGCTCCAGACTCTCCTCCTGGTCGTTTTCCAGCTCGAAATTGGTGCGCTCCCGCAGGCACTTCAACACTTTGGCGTACTGCTTGTTGAGTATCAGCAGCTCCAGGTACATGTTGATGTCCTCCAGGCTGAAGCGGGCCCCGCACACGGTGTAGGCACCCTCCATGGCCTCCAGGGCCAGCGTGTGCTTCTCCAGCACATGGAAGTACCTTGCCACATTCTGGGCCGTGTTCATGCACATTTTCCACTCCTCGGGCGGCATCAGGGGCAGCATCTTGAGGTACGTGAACATGGAGGCGTAGGTCTCGCCCATTTTCTGCAGGAGCTGGGCCTTGCGCAGTCGCAGCTGGTACGCCTTTGGTATCATTTTGATGGCCTTGGTGTAGATGAGGCGGGCGCGGGTGAGGTTGCCCTGCTGCACCAGCAGATCGGACACCCGGATCCACATGTCGCGGTCGTGGGGATTGAGATGGGCCGCCAGGGTGGAGAAGTGCAGGAACTTGACTTCGTCCCGGTTCTCGTAGATCTCCGCGAGAGTGTAGAAAGGCTCGCTGGCCAGCGGATTCTGTCGGATAATCTCCATGCAGATGCGCTCGGCGGTCTCATAGCGGCCGTAGGCGAAGCTCAGATTGGCCTCGCCCATGAGGCCCTGCAGCGCGGTGCTCAGCTGACTCTTCCGGATGCCTCCACCGCCCACGCGTCCGCTGCCCGAGGGCTCCTCCTCCGAACGGGCTAAGGCCTGTGCCGAAGTGCTGGGTTCCAGGGCCCTGGCATCGGGCTTCTCCTCGCCCTCGCCCTCGGCCTCCTCCTCCTCCTCGTCGCTGGCCTCGAGTTTGGTGCAAAAATCCGGGAATTCCAGGCACTGCACGCCCTGCACATAGCGCTTGATCAAAGCGCCCTCCTCTTCCTCCTCCTGCGCATCCGCCTCGGCCTCGTCGATGATGTCCACCACGTGCAGCGGCTCCGTCTCCTCGAACTGGCCCAACTCGTTCTCGGGCACATCGTTGCTGTCGATTTCCTCGATCAGAATAGCATCCCCGCTTTGGTCCATATTTTGTAAACAAACAAACCAACCGGCGTATGCAGACAGCAGTGTGCAGTATGCGAAAACGTGGTGGAGGAAGCTGCTGCAGTTATCGATAATTGGATTGGCGCCAAAATCAATTTTGGCATTTCTAATCTCAGAGCTTATCTGCTACTTAAAATCAAATAAAACTACCAACTACTACTAGTACTTAGTTGTTAGGTATTTATCGTTATTCGACATAGATATGGTTATGAACAATTCATGTAGAGCCAAAACAAAATATCGCATTGGAGAGAAGTTGTGTCTCAATTTATATTTTGTAAGCTCTGAAACAGGTAATTATTATTTATGCATCAATTATCGGGATAAGTTTATTACATTTTTGTATAATAATAATAACAAAGGAGACACGAGCTACATCAATTTAAAGATCATTTACCCAGAGAGTACCATTTGTACTTATCTGGGTTATATACTTTATTGTTCTTCTATTTATTCAACGCTGGTTCGTGGAATCTCTAGATATTCATTTACAACTTGGGCCGAAGCAACATGTAGACACTCCTGAGGCTTACTGAGTCACGCAGCCATGAATTCCAGGTAATGCCATTGCCTACAAGATAGGTGTCTGTGAAGGTACCATTTCCCAAGTAGGCACCATTTAGATTGCTATTAAAATTCGAAGATTGTATAGTTTTTAAACGACTATTTTCGGCAAATACATACCTCACATAGCAATTCTTATACCACCAAGCGCCCGTGTACTTGGCGGCACAATTAATGGTGCTGTTATCGTTATCCCGGTCGTAGGTACTGAACGGGAAACTAAGGTGGCTTCTCAGACTATCCCCGGCGGTTCCGTTGTAGTTCCCCAGACTGTCGAGGGAGTAGTTTCCGGTGGCATTGCCCACGATAAAGTGATCGTAGCGGGCATATCGCGACTGGCCACTGAAGTCCTCCAAGTGAACATACAGCTCCTGGGGCTCAAAGCTGGTCAGCTTGTTCAACTTGTCGAGTCCGATGAAATAATTCTTTTCTATGTTACCGAATCCCTGCTCATACGAAGTCCAATTGCGGTAGAAGTTCTCCTCCACAGAAACCCTTCGCTGCACGACCAACCATCCTTTTCCGGCAATATTCACATCGCAATAGACTTTCATCTTCTCATCGCCGATTTTGATCTGCTGCACCCCGCTCTTCTTGGGATTTAAGGCCAGGCAGGATGAGTATTGCTTCCAGAATAGCCAGTCATCGAGAGAGATCTTGATTTCAGCGTTGGCCGAAAAAACGCACCATACCGAAACGGCGTAAAGAATAAAGCAGAGGCCTTTCATGTTGATCTGACTGAATTCATTTTGGCAAAGATCTGCTTTTTATACCAAAATTTATCAAAATTTATATACAACCGCCAATAAAAAGTTTCCGTTTAGTCAGGAAGTTAATCAGCCGGCGTATAAAGATAGCTATTGCGAGCGGGTTATGACCCCACAAGAATCTCGTGATATACAGATTTTTTATGGGGCAAACAAAATGTGTGCTTGCAAAGATACTCCCGCACTTATATTTGAAATCGATTATTGATCTGTCGAACTTGCCAGTGGCCCGAGTAGTGTTGCAAAACGATATACTATTTTTATAAACAAAAATCTTGTTTGAAAAATGGAATGCGTTCTGGACGAGGAACTGCTGGCCAATATAAAAAGCAGTGACGCCGACTCGGACCCGGAGGCGGAGCAGGAGCCGAAGATGCAGGCGGAGGAGCAGATGCCGCCGCTGGACCGCAGCACCGAGGACGTGAACATGAATGGCGAGGACTCAGATCCTCTGCAGGAATCAGGCGGAACTTTTCGGTGGCTTTTCGAGGAGAGCGATGTCTTGATGACCGACGACCAGCTGGAGAAGCAGGCATCCGTCCGACCGGCCAAAAGGGGACGTGGCCGCCCGTCGTCAGGAAACTACACATCTCCGAGGGGCCAGGTTTGGAGCACTAGCAGAGATACACAGGCAGGGGCCGAGGAGCTGCCGATCCTGGGCCAGAAAGCCGCTGGCAAAGGGCCCGCCCTCACAGTGTCCAATGCCGTGGAGGCCTGGATGCTCCTGTTCGACGATGAAATGCTCAAGGCCCTGCTGGGCCATGTGAACGAGGAAATACGCAAGCGACGCACGCCGCAGAACTCCCAGCGCCTGGTGGACGTTGTGGAGCTGCGCGCCTTTCTGGGCCTCTGCTACCTGTGCGGCGTGTTCCGCAACTCGGAGTTCAGCGGCCCCCTGGACGAGCTGTGGACCCTGGAGCTGGGCAACGCCGTCTTCCGCGCCTCCATGACGTTGACGCGCTTTGAGGGCATTGTCGAGTGTCTGGCGGGCAGTGGCGGGATGGCCGAGGGCCAGAAGATCTGGCGCAGACTGCTCATCAACAGCCGCTCATACTACGGCTGCAGCAGCTGGCTCACCGTGGACGAGACAGCCTGCCCGGTGGCCAATGCGCGGCTCAGTCTTTGCTGCGATGCCCGCACCTTGTACTTGGCCAATGCGGTGATCAGCAGGGAGCAAAAGGCCCCGGCCAGGGACGTGGAACAGCTCATCTGCGACTTCAAGAGCACGGGAAGGAATGTGACGCTGGGCGGGCGCCTCCTGAGCCCCGCTCAGTGCACGCAGATGGAGCAGCGCCAGCTCAGCTCGCTGGGCATGCTCCAAGTCAGCTCCCCGGATTGGCCGCGTTTGTGGCCCAAAGAGAAGCCCGTTTACAGCGGTCCCTGCAAGCTGATACCCAACGACATGGATGCGTTGTTTTCCTGCGGTCTCAGTGGCCAGGTGGACGCCCTCCAGGCCTTCCACAGCACCTCGCAGGCGTGCCAACAGTTCCATGATCTCTGCCAGCGCTACAGCACAGCCCACGCAAGGCCGCCCTCCTTGGCGGGTAAGAATAATCCGCTCTTGCAACTGCTCTGCCTGGTGCTCAATGCGGCGGCCCTGAATGCCTGGATCCTGCTGAGACTCTCGCCCAAGGGGGACCCCAACATCGAGCAGAGGGACTTCCAGCGGCAGCTTGGACTCTTCCTCACCCAGCAGCGTCTGCAGCGACGCCTGCAGCGGCGGTCCACGAACACGGCGCTGGTGATGCGGCTGCAGATCTGCGAGATCCTCGGCCAGCCCAGCGAGCGGCTGCTCAGCGAGGCGGCTGGCCAGGCGAGGGAATCGAGCTGTGTGGGCGTCCTGGACCCGGAGAAGATGCACCTGCCGGCGGGCGTGAAGCTGGCCAGCCGCCACGGCGACAAACACAGACGCTGCAAGCCCTGTGCGCGGGACAAGCGCGCCACCAAGTCCCGGACGCGCTGCCAGCAGTGCCTGTCGCATCGCTGTGGCAAGCACCTTATTTATAGATGCTTCGAGTGCGTGGGCATACTGCCCGAGAAGTCGGCCACCGACGAGCCGTGAGATCGGACATTAAATAACTTTTATTGAAGGATCACACTACACATTACAATATAAATTGCGGTCGGGAACGGCTCGTATTGCTCAACTGGTTGTGCTAAACACTACGGTGACAACGGCAACGGCCCCCAAAACGTGAAACTAGAACTTGTACTGGAAGGACTTGGGTGCCTTGTACTTGCTGGCCGCACCGCTGGCGTCCAAGGGTTCGCTCTGGTCGAGGAACAGGCTGAGGAACTGCTCGTTCTGCACCTCGTTTAACGGCATCTCCAGCTCGCTGCAGGACTTGACAATCTCGGCACAGGCGCGCAGGTCCTTGCGCAAATCTACCACAAAGGAAGGAGATATTATCAAAGGAACTAATGGGATGTGTTGGGGGAACTTACATTGGTAGTTGAAGAGCAGGCTGAGGCAGCTGGCACAGGCGGAACGCTGCTGGTGCTGCAGGAACACCTCGATCAGGCGGTGCACGGCATCCACGTTGTTGCGCCCCAAAAAGGAGGAGCACAGGGGGCCGGCCCGGCGCTCCACCAGCTCCTGCAGCTCCTTGTAGTGCTCGAAGAGCTCGCCGGCCGATTTCTGGTCGCAGAACCAGTCGCTGGCAAAGCACTGCTTCCACACGCAGGCCACCACGAAGATGTCCCTGTGCTCGCGGTGTATGGCCCGGGCCACCTCCAGAAGCGACACCAGCACCGCCTCGCTCTTCTGGGCCAGCGTCTCCTCCGAAATGGTGCGAAAGGCCGTGCGCGCCATCCGGCGCCCCTCCTCCGAGGCCATGCTCACGCCGTAGCCGCGATGCAGGGTCATCAGGGCCACATCCGCGTTGCCGTTGTTCCACAGGGCGATGGCCCGGAAGGGCGCCAGGTCCGCGTACGTCTGCGCAAAGGGATGCTCCAACTGCCGGCAGGTCTCCGCCAAGGCCTCCAACTGCTGCAGCTTGCGCTGGGCGCTGAGGTACTTGAGGCAGGAGACGAACACCTCGTTGGAGGGGAGCAGGTTGCAGCGGATGCACTGCCGTATGAGGTAGAGGAAGTCCAGCTTGTTCTTGATCTCCAGCGTGGCCATCAGCAGGTTGTCCAGTTGCGGCTGCGACAGCGACCGGATGTCCAGGCCCAGTTGGGGGGAGCGCAGAGCCTTCAGGTCGCTCATCATGCCCTTGGACATGAGGCCCACGCTCTGGCTAAAACTGGTGCTGGTGTTGGAGGAGGCGCCAGCCTTGGCTTTGCCCGATGCCTCTGTGTCCACATTGCTGTTGGCATCCTGACTACGGGCCTGCTGGGGACGCTTGATGAGGCTGTCGCGGAGCTCCTCCCACTTCTGGGTCTTGCGGGTGACGAGGTCGTTGGTGAAGCAGTCGATGGCGTCCAACTGGGTGGACTTGCGACGCTGGCGCTGCGCTCCCGGCCAGAGGAAGGCGGACAGGTAGTTCTGGAACCGCTGCAGGCCCTTCGGCGAGCCGGGGGCCACCGTGGTGGTGCCGCTGCTGGTCAGCCGGGTCAACATGGCCATTCCGGAGGAGCAGGAGAGCTGCTGTTTGTCCTCGGACGGACAAGGGCAGCAATCCTTTTGGTTTTGGTTTTGTAATGTATACCAAACAGTGTGACCGTCAGCGGTTGTGTTTCCAAAACAGTGAACTGGTTCCGGTTCGCGGCCGAGGAGTGCACTAAAAATTGCAATTGATTTTTCTTGATAATTATTTTATTTTGTCTGATAAGGCTGGACATTCTAGGTGTCAGCTATCCAAAAATTAACTCTTCAAAATTTTTACATAAATAACTGTAGAATATTTTTGCAAAGCGAATTGAAAAAATAGTGATAGATAATTCGACACCCGACGAAGATTTTAAGATATGGATCTTTGAATTCGAATAAAAATTGGCCAAGATATGGGAAAAAATTATTGAAAAAACTTTAAATGGTCAAAACTAGGTGAAGGAGTGCAAAAAGGGTTTCAATTCTTGATCACCCCAAAATTATGGGCAAATTCGAAAATCAGACTCTTTTTTCAGCTTTGCCATATCATTACTTTTGCAAAAGAAATCGCAGAACCGTGGATATGCAGCAATTTAGGATTGGAGATCCTAAAGCCTATGATTTGCGTTTTTTCGTTAGGAAATGTCAAGATGAACTAAAAAACTTGGAAAGAATATCGTTTCGAAAAGCAATTGGATTTAAATTATGTTTATTTTAGAATTATGCATGAAGAATTCTGGTACTACAACTCTTGGTTCCAATAAATGGTGGCGGAGGTTACAATGTGCATTGCTTCTTTGCATTGCTTCACGAGAAACTCTTAAAAACTTGGAAAGAATGTCCATCTGCATCCAAGGAGTTTACAATTGTTATGGTCAGTTCTGGTACTTCAAAATTCTCTTAACATTTCCGAAAAGACTGCGATTTATTCGCTCTCTTTCGCTTAAATCAAAGACACTCTTAGGCTACATTTACAGGCGATCAATTAGACGTATTTTGATGTGGTTTTCAGCAGACCAGGCGGTAGGAGATGTACCGGCCGGCGGTCTCCGAGGAACGAATGATCTTCACCACCTGGCCGCGCTTGAGGCCGAAGTAGCGGGCCACCGGGTCGCCCGCCTGGATGCGCATCAGCATGTTCTCCTTCAGCTTGTACCGGCTGAGCAGCTCCTGCTTCTCCTCGGCGGTCATCACCACGTGCTCCGGCACCAGCTCGTGCTCGGTGATGTTGATCAGCAGCTCGGACTCGAGGAACTGCTCGAGTATGTACTTGGGTGCCATGTCCACCAGCGACTGCTTGGCCGAGGGCGTCATCCCGCCCTGGACGACCACGATGGCCCTGTGGATGTTCTCCTCCTGCATGCGCGTGCAGTACGTCTTGATCGTCTTGATGCCGATCTTCGGCTCCTCCGGGAAGAAGACGAACATCTGGTCCGTGGGATCGTCGTTGTGGGCCACCAGAACAATCAAATCGGAGCGGGCGGGACGCTTTTCGCTTGGCTTGTCCCCGAACATCTCCTTGAACTGTTCGAGCGTCTGGTCGAGCTCGTCCTGGGTCACGAGGTAGCCGCGGTCGTGGCTCAGCTGCATGATGGTCTTCCGGATGCGCCACAGCTTGTAGGTCTCCGCCTCGTCATCCATTTCGAGTTAAAATTAAGAATTTTCAAGACCGGGATGATTGTAAACACGCGGTGAACGAGCGTGATGTCGGTGCGCAGTTAATCGCTGTTATCGCGCAAGTAATCGGTGTTAAGGCGTTCGATTGAGCTGTTAGAGAACAGAATGTTAAAGAGCGCTGTTGATGGCGCGCAAGCAGCCGGGTCTCGCAGTGGCGACCTCTAGCGGGAAGTTCTAGAGGCACCATTTAAGATACTTTCATATTTTTGGCGGTAAACGGAAAAGTTTGTGGCGGTCAATAGATAATCTATCCACGAATCCTTTAAAGTATGGCATTCCAGGATGGGAGCAGTATTGGTCGATATATTAACATCCAAAGTGGCGAAACGTACGTTCTGTTATTTTATGCAGATGTGCGAAAATGTAGCATACTCGCCGGGTGGTCTGTTGGCTTCGAAACTTGGTTGATTTAGTATTATTTTCGAGGTAGAATTAAATACTAAATCAGTTTGGCGGGAAATTTTCCAAAATACAGAACGCACTTTACAGATGAAAGGAAATAATGACTTAAAAGAGCACCTTTAATTAAAACAAAAATCCAGCACAGACTTTAGATCTTTTTTAATGCATACAAATGTCGTTTACATAGTTTATTCGAACTTATTTACATATGAATTGTATGTACAGCAAATAATAAGAAAAAAACAATAAATCGAACTCGCCTAAAGTAGCAAACGATTTGCTTATGACAATTCTCGACTCTCCAATGCGTCTTCTGTTGTGCGGCTCTAGGACATTCTCTCAGTCTTAAACGATTTAAAGAACTATGGCAAAATTTTAATTACTCAATTACAAATTGCATAATCATTAAATCTCTCTGCGTGGCTTACAAACGAACTGCGGTTAGTTAGAGTTAGTATTAAGTTGTGGTGGCTAAATGGCTGCATTCCGCTGCATTTATCACACAAAACTGAGCGAAATGCACTCCACACACGGTTCATCCTCCGACCGAAACACTAATCCTAGGCTTTTGACTAAATAATCGTAGAATTAACGCTAGACGATGAATAAATTAGGGCCAGCCGGGTGATCATTCTGTCGATTAAGAGATATTTAACATAACTTGTAGGTTTTAGTTTTGGAAAGGCTTTCTTACCATGTGCACTGATCAGACTCCGCGCATCCCAGAGCGACATCTGCGATTGGGAGAGACGATGCTGGGCCGGGTAGAGCTTGTAGGGGAAGTAGGAGTGGTGGAAGGTGGCAATGGGTATGGGCTGGGCCGGCAGGAACTCCTTCTGCAGGAGCTGGTGCTGGTGCTGCGCAGAGATCTTTCGCGAGATCTTCGACTCCTTCTTCGGCTTGCTTTGGGCGCCGTTGGGGCACGGCTGCTTCGAGGACTTGATGAAGTTGGGAATCCTCGCCAGGAGGCCGCAGTAATAGGGGTCGTCCTGCTTCTTGCGCTGCAGACCGCTGCTGCTCTTCTGCCGCTTCTTGTCCGCATAAATGGGCGCCATCGGAGCTCCGGACTCGTAGTCGGGCTGGGGTCGAAGGATACTCATTTTAGCTATCATCTTATTAGTTTGTTTTTAGCCGGAACTTACCTTGGGCACGTAGGGTCCCTCGTTGAGGAAGGCGGCGCTGAAGATGCTGCGCCTGCCCTTGCTGGAGCTGCTCGAGTTCTGCGAGTTTTGCGAGTTCTGCGAGTCATCGGAGGCCGCCGGCGTGGGGTAGATCAGACCCACCTGGGACTCGATCGTCGAGTAGGGATCCTCGCTGCTCTGCGTCAGCGGCACTCGCATGCCCAGGGCGTCCAGCGACTTGGGCATCGTCTGCAGGCGACTCCTCAGCATGTCCATGGCCACCACGTTGACCACGAGTATCCAGACCGGCGAGTTGATTAGATTGTTGTTTGACTTGACCAGCGAGACGGCCGAAAGGCACTGGCGCTCCAAACGCCCGCGTTCCGGGTACGTGCGGGCAAACTCCCGGTTGATGTTCGTCTGGAACTTCTTCATGTCGAAGAGCTTGGACGAAGTGCCGGCCGTGAGCGACATCTGCGGCATCTGGATGATGTCACCGCCGATCACGGTCTCCTCGTTGCCCTGCGACGTGCTGTTCACGTAGATGCTGCTCTTGCCGTAGCGCTTGATGAATATGTTCCCGATGTCGTCCATTTTGATCTTGAAGCCATCGCCAATGGACTTTTTGATGACCTTGGTCTCGGCATCGCGCATCGGGTTCTCAAATCCGTTCAGGCCAATGCTGTGGATCAGTTTAAAACAATAAGTTTATACTGCATAAGTGTTTGGAAATCTTGCACCCACCGTACGCCGTCGAAGCCGTTCTTGGATCCGTTAATGGTTATCACAGAGGAGCGGGCGTAGGCCTTGGCCACGCGTCGGTTCTTCTCAAAGACAATTATCTTGGCCCAGATCTCGTCGTCGATCTGCTCCCACTTGGCCAGAACCTCGTTGATGTGGTCCTATAAATATAACACTATATTTTACTAGTTCTGCTTAAGTATTGTGTGCAAGTCTCACCCTGAAGAGCTTCTCGCGATCGTGCCAGACGTCTTCCTCCTGCTCTTCCTGCCCGATGGCGTCCAAATTGTCCAGGGAACGCGATATGATCTTGCGGCGCGAAATCATCGTGTCTGTTTGTCGTTGTCTGCCTGCCCGATTGATTCGTTTCCTCTGAAAGAGTTGGCGGAACATTTTCCAAAATTATTATTAAGTAATTACGAACAGCGCTTCTAGTTATGGACAATCCACCGGCAGTTCTAGCCTAGCGGGTGCGAATGACTTTGATGGGATCTCGGCTATCTGACCAAATTAAATCCCGGCGAATGGGACACGCACTGAAAAGATTATTAGGCAATCAGTCCAATCAATCTGCAAGCCAATGAACTCTGCCAAAGTTTGGGTATTACTCCAATACATGTGTGCATGTATAGACGAAGACTTTGCGGATCGAGCAACTCCTTTGATCGATCGAATCGCAAGTGTCACCGCCTCTAATTGAAGCCAAGCCGGGTGTGGATGCCTTGGACAATTGTCTACCGCTAAACACACACTTTGCTGAGCACATTATTTTGCATTTTTCGTTCGGGTCAGGCCATCTGGCCTGGCATTTCAATCGCCAGCCATTCGGGGTTTTTCTTCAAAGTCAAACTGATTTGATTATGCACCGCACTGGCCGCTGGCCAACGTTTTGTGACAAAATCCAGTGGCACTGTCAGGTGGATTGGCGGTCGGACACGTGATTGGCATTAATTGTGGGCCAAATGCGATTTACCGATTTACCGATTTACCAATAAATGTGTGTCACATACGCGATACCAGTGGCAATGAAAGTGAGTCTGCCGCTGGGATTCCTAACCGCCGATGACTTCCCATTCCCATTACCCATTACCATCTTAACTTTACCCAAAAACGCTGTTGTTTTGTGCGTTGTTCCACCCACAATTTGAATGCGACATTTCTAAGCGTGGACGGACAAATTAAGGGCACGACAGTTCGTGCATTTTTCGAGTGCAGTCCCTGAGCGGTGGCCCAATTTAAATGTTTTCCAAATTACCCAGAACGACCAGACCCGGCCGATTGAGTTTCCCGTCGAGAATTCCAAATTCCAAATCGGAGATCGCCCAGATGGATATAGCCATTGAAGCCGCCGACTTTCTATTTGCCCGGGTTCGGGCTCGGCGTTGGCGTGGTTGGTTCTTTAATTAACAGACAGAATGGCCATAAAACTTGATAAATGTCACGCACTTCTCTGTCTCCGAACGGGCAGAACTCCGTGCCCGCAGATCCGTTTTGGCCTCGGCGAAATTTCAATTTATAACTGGTTTTCCTTTTGTCCGATTTTGATTCTGTTTTCGCAAACGCTAAGATTTATGGCAAATAATATTCTGTAAACCCATGCAGACACGCCCACGAGACAAAGCTGTGACACTATTGTTGATCTGCCGAAGCCATGGCAGATTGAAAAGATGTTGTAAGCAGTTCTGGGGAATCAAGTCGATTAGAATGTTGCCACATGCCTCCTCCTCCTCCTCCACCTCCTCCTCCTCCACTTTCATTCATGAGTCAGTGGCCCTGCTGATCCATGCTGTTAATTATGTTCAAATGGTCAAATATATCATTGCCCGCCACGATTTTGACCTCTTCTCGTCTCGGGGCAGTCAAAGCCCGAGAGCAACATTCAGCTGCGTCTGCTTCATCTTCTATTTTAGAGCGATGTGATTAAGTCTGGCTTTGGTTGCGGTTCCCCTACGTCAATCGGGCGAAATGCCAAGCATCGCCATCGGTTCCCCATGGCATTGTGTTCTTTTTTCACTGACTGACTGACTGACTGACTGTTTTATATATTGTATAATATATTCGCATAACATTTCGTTCTTTTCACCAGCGCCGCCGGAGAAGTTTCGAGCTGTGTGCTTTTTTGTTGTCCGCTGTTGCCTGGCTAATAAGTATATAAAATCTTTTTGAATGCCGAACGTGATGTTGATTTTTTGGCGATGATCGCATTGGCCAACAACAAGAATACGCTATGTATCTCCAATATTCGTGGGTATACAAAATTTAATTATCTAGCTGGCCTTTGGTTATGAAAAGTTTAAACTGCATTTAATAATTAAAATACTCTTACATGGCCACAAATGATTTATCTTACTGACTGATTTATTCATCCGCAGCTTGTTTTCTTTTGTTGTTAGCTTGTTTGACTTTCGGTGGATTCTTTGGGGAGTCACCAGAGGCGGCTACTTGAAAAGCCATCTGCCCTTTAAGTGCATTCGAGTGCTAATCGATCGCTCACCGCCCGTCAACCGAGCCGAAGTTCGTGTCTTAAGTCTTTCGATGCCCCGCTCGACCAGTTCGCTGTCGCACATTTTCCGCATACCAAGTCCGCCAAAACCCGGTTGCAATTAATTATGTAAGCCCTCCAAGGCCGCGTTTATTTTTAGCAACTCGGCAACCGAACTGTTCTGTGCGTGAGTGAGTACGCCGTTTACTATCGTATATAGTGGCAGTTTATAGAACGTGGAACGTGCTCCAAGGCCGTCGCAGAAGGAAGTCTTTCGACTTTCGGTCCTTTGTGCGCTGGCTAAGCGGCTTAGTGGCCGCCTTAATTGCTGGCTACCATGATTCATGCCGGCCACTGCAATTGCGCAATTGGCATGTGCCATGTACCACTAAGTAGTGCACCCGCTCGCCTTTCAAACGGCACCCAAGCTGGCGCGCGTGGAGTGACTTGTCATCTAGAGGGGCCCACACCCAAATCTGGTCCACACAGGCCGCCCCCTGCTCGCCCCGCCCGGCCGAACCAAGACCGAGACCGAGTTACCCCGTCACTGTTTCAGTTTCAGTGGCTGTTTTTAAGATTTTCAGATTTCCAGATTTTCTGCCTCGGCTCCGTTTCTGCAAGTTCTTGACGCCCCGGCCAACCTTGAAAGTTGAACCGCACCGAACCCTGGGCTCGCGGCGCTTACATGTCCGGCTGGAACAAGTTTCGGGTACTTTATTTATCACCGACAGCAATATTTCTGCTCTTACTTTCGGCACTCGGATTTGGGGTATAAAATGTGAATTCACATTCACTCGGGCCAAACAATCGGGGCAATATAAAACAGGCGCACAACGAATTATGACGAGCGGGTATTAACACTTAATTGCTTTGTGGGAGCACTCACAGTCCAATCAAAAATGAAACATTTTAATTTTAAATTTCTTTTCAAGCGCTACCGCTACCGCTGCTGCTACCGCCACCGCCACCGCCCCACGGCAAGGCGATGCAACTAAAGATCGTCTGATTTAATGGCATAATGATTAAAATACAAAACAAAACAGCAGAGGCAAAAAGTGTTTGCACAATGTCGCGGGCGGGCGGCTGTGCACTTGTTACTTTTTGTAACAACGCAACAAAAGTCAGTCAACAAACAACGCCATTACCAACAAAAACAGCGCCCATCTGCGGCTTACATTATTATGAGTTGGCACTTTATTCGTCTCCGTGCGAGCAAGGCGACAGAAATAAGAAAAAAATTCAAATTGAAAAAAAAAAAGAAGCAGGCCCAGCAAATGAAAATTATATCGCATATTGTTACTGCAGAAGATGGTGATGGTGATGATGAAAAATTGTATATAAAGCGGCACGCAACATGCAAGAAAATCCGAGCGAGGAACTCACGGATGAAAAATTTAGATTGGACCGGGGCACGTGTGAGTGTCATAATATCCGAGGGCTGTGCCATATCCATTTACAGGCTGCAATTCGGGCTTTATTATAAATTGTAAACTTCTGAAATCTTTCCGCGTTGCGCTGCCTTTGACATTTAATTTAAAACATATGCTAATGCCTCAAATAATGTATTTTCGTTTCCTACTTTCATCTGATATACTAATTGGCGCAGGAAAATAAATATAGGTCTTTATTATCTACGTATCTCAAAACCCTGGGTGGTCACAAGTTTTTGTTTGAACCGCTTCCAGATCAGATACTTTTAATATGTTAAATGGCAGTATCTATCCAGATAGCTGGACCTATTTTTTCGCCAATTTATTGTTGGAAATTTGGGGCATTGGGGCTGCCTCCCTGGTTGCATAAAAATTGCCGCAGAAATATAAATATCGGCCTTTATTATCTGTGTATCTCAAAACCCTGGGTGGTCGCAAGTTTTCGTTTGAAACCCATCCAAATCAGATAGTTTTAATAAGTTAAATGGCAGTATCTGTGCAGATAACTAAACCCATTTTTTTGCAAACTTATGGATGGAAAGTTAGGGCATTGGGGCTGGCTGCCTGCCTGCCTGCTCATCTGCTCCAATTCTGGTTTGGAGATGGGCCTCCGGTACCCACGGCTCTGCTCGGCTTTCAGTCTTCTTTTTTGATCATCTTGCGGGGCGAGCAAAAGGGGCGCGCGCGTTGAGAGTTTTGGCGCTCGGTACAATGCGGCGTATGCGCAATGTCTGCTCTGTCACTCGATGTGCATGTCAAGCTGATTGCATCACCAGCAGCAACATCAACATCATCAGCTGCAGCACTGCAACTGCAACAGAGCAACAGCAGCAGCAGCTGCTGGGGGCACAGTTTTTGCGGTTGAAAAAATCGGCACACGAAAATTATAAATTCCGATTTTCACTTGCTTCGGCAGCGGCAACGGCTTTCATAATATTTTCACTTATTTCTCTGCCATTGCATTGCTGAGAATTCGCAATTCTCACAAAAGTATTTCGTGCCAGGAAGGCGGCGCCGCCGCCACCGCCACCAAAATAATAAAAGAAAAGACAAAAACCAAGTCCAAATGGTGAACAAGCGGCGAAAAAATGAAATAAAAAATGTGTTGCACAGCACTTTCGTGCGGCACAGACTTCCGCTTTTGCTATTGAGTGATTATTATTACCCGAAACAGAAACCGAAACCGAAATCAAGCCACCGCGCTCGACATTGTTTTTAATGTTCAAATTACTTGCAAAAATGTCGGTTTTTATTTGGCTAAGCACGTTTCGGGCCTTGGCCGGGCCGGGACGGGTCTATTCTTAGGCCTCAACAAGTGCCACACAACAAAACACGGCTCAGAGAATACTATAAGTAAAAGATTCTTGAAAATATTCCCAAAGACAACAAACGAAGATGACTTGCCTTGTCTTTTTTCGGTTAATTAAATTTGACGCCTTATGTTATGTTCTACCCCGACAATCGCTCGCTTCAATTAGTCATCGAATCGATTTGTTTATGCTAATTTGCTGTTTGTTTGGCATCCAGTGCAACTGATAATTGGCATTTGGCCAGTACTTGAGTATGATTCATGTCATCCAGCCCCGAATTACATCATGGAAAAGAGCTACAACTCTTCAAAAACCGATTTCTGCCAATCAATCGCTGGCGGCAACTACAATGCACTTTTATGCTATACCCCGTGTATACTGAGTATAAATACAATTAAAGAGCAGGAAAAGACTCGTAAGCACTTCAACAAAGGCCAGTCGTATTTATAATTTTTATTTCCCATACACACACGTACTTGGGATGTTTTCCCCCCCTTAATTGGAGTTCATTAATTTGGCTTCAAATTGAAATCGAGACGCGGCCGGCGCACAATCGAANGTGTATAGTACTGTGTGTATACTGTGTATAAATACAATTAAAGAGCAGGAAAAGACTCGTAAGCACTTCAACAAAGGCCAGTCGTATTTATAATTTTTATTTCCCATACACACACGTACTTGGGATGTTTTCCCCCCCTTAATTGGAGTTCATTAATTTGGCTTCAAATTGAAATCGAGCCGCGGCCGGCGCACAATCGAACGCGTAATTAACAATTGCGTTGATAATTGGGTGTAAAATTCTAGCCGGAGCAGCGAAAATAGTCAATCAACAACAGCGATCGATCGATCGATTGGTGGACATAATTCAGGGCCAAAAAGATACTTGGGTTGCGTTCGGGTTGTTAGATAAACAAAGTAAATAAATAAAGTCGCGAATGTAGGCCACCGCAGCGCAGAGTGGTGAGTCAAGACGAAGCTGTTGTCCTAATTAGGCTTTCATTTGGCATGCAAATCAGTCTTTCCCTCTGTTTACATAGAACTCCAGAAGATCGCCAGGGAGTGTGGGGCATCCATAACAAAGCCGGGCCCGAGGAGGGACAAAAAACGGGCGAATAGGCCAAAGACCCCCGGAAGATGGAGCGATATATGCGAGTGTTATTCTTAGACGGAGCCGCAAGAACCGAAATCATGAGATGTGACGGTCGTCTTCCTTATATTCTGTGCTCTGTGGTTTGGGGGAATTTTATTTTGTATGCATCATATGTGTCGGGCAAAGCCGAGATTACATCGCTCATAAATTCTGGCCAAGGCGAACGCGGAGGCTTAATACCCCGAAATGCAAAGTTGAGTCAAGCCGGGGCTGACATTTTCGGCTAAATAAAAATATGAAATTATATTAATGTAAACGCTAATCGGCGTGTAAATTAAGCGCACGCATATTCCGCCGATATGACCGAACGGGTTTTTAACGACGAAACTCAAAAGCTAAAACCAGCCCAGGGCCAGTGAAGGTTGTTGAACAGTTTTTCCACAAGCTCGCTGCACTGGGGCACTCGCCTTTGGTTTCTATTCCATGTCCAAAAGAACCTTTTGTGCAGGCCAAACAAAAGACTCGGCCAGCGAACTTGATTTTGTAATTTACATGCTAATACACGCAACAAGCGCAGAATAGGAGTACCTATAACATATACCTGTAGTATGTGGTTTGAGCATATTGTATTTTGTATACTATAGCTTTTATTTCACACTCATGGACGGCGCGTTTTAGTGGCCTTTGGCGTTTAGCACATTTACAGACACACCGCGCACTATAAAACCATGTTTATTTATAAGATGCCACAGAATGCTAATTAAAAGCTCGGCTCTTCGGCGAGCCGCTTGTACAATACAAGCCAGCAATTTAAGTGCCAATCAAACGATCCTCCCCGCTCGAGCGTGCATTCGATTCAATTAGCAGCGAATGACAAAATCAATTTTACCAAATGTCAAGGTCGCCCCGGGGATTACTTACCCTTCTGCTGATGCTGATGCTTCTGCTTCTGCTTCTGCTGCTGCTGCTGCTGCTGCTGCTTCGACCACTGATTCTTCTTTAAAGTTTAAGCCTTGATTCTGGGTATCCGTTTGTTCTCCGCTCGGGTTGATGCTGGATGTGTTTGAAGTGTGAATCAGAATTCCACTTGCGACGCCCACAATCAATCAACCAGCCAGGTTTCTCCTCAATTATATGTACTTAAATGTTTACTGTTGTCTCGGCTTTTTGTTGCTCAACTCTTTTTGTTTTATTGTATATTTTTTTGCGTGAGCCGCGTAAATTACATGCGTCTTTCAATTTCTATTTGCACAACACTCTCAGAACTCTGCGCTCGCGACGCGATCCCGACTTCTACTGAGTCGCTGTTGTGGGTTAGTAGCTTGGGGCTTGTGTTAAGTTGGGCTTTGTGGGGCGGAGTGCAAGCGCGCGCAAGAACCGCTCGCCTCAAGCTGCGTGTTTCGACTGCCCGGCTAACGGTGAGTCTTGGCCAAGGTAGCCCCACGAGCCCCACGAGCCTCAGGTGCTGGCAGCGTTTCTGGCTCCCAAAAGCACAGCCGAGCGGAGCCGAAGTCGCGCTCGAAGCTGGAAAGCCCAAGCGAATGTGGCCGAAAACCCGAAATCGCGGAGGCATCTCTGAAATCCCAGTTTTCTCAACCACCGCAGACGCTCGCCGACTGCCAAAGGGGAAGGTTGGATGAGATCTATTTGTAGCAGATGACGCATCCCAAGAATCTTCACAGCATGTTACAAGCAATTCTACAAAAACGAAACAATAAATGGCTTAAATACATGTATTTTATTGTATAAAGTCAAAGCTACAAGTTGTAAAAGTCACATCACATATGCCTAATAGATTTTGGCATTCAATTTTAATTACAAGAAGTTCAATAAAAAACGAAAATATTCACAAGAATATAAACACGCTTGGAATATGTTCCGTAATTTAGTTATTGTGGTTAATAGCCATTTTATTTGCAGCCATTAAATCAATTTCCATATTGTTTGGAGAAACAGCATCAGAAAATCGCCAAAATCTTGGACCGTAGCTCCTTAAAATCTGACATTTATGAATATTAAAAGAAACCGCAATGCTAATTTTGATGGCCTTTTCAGTGTTTGTCCAATTGCCTTTGGCTTGAGCTGAAATGCTTGCGATTGCTAGTAAACAAAAATATTCTTTAAAGAAATCTCACATTTGTAGACAATAGTATTCTGATTTTTAAATATTTTCAATCAGCAGCCAAAAACATGGAACTAGGCTTTGTATGTTATACTCGTAAAAAACACTTGAGGACTGTTCTTTTGAATATGTTACCCATGTACTTTTGTTGTATTTTCCCTCTTGAGCAGGGCTAAGCAAACAGCAGGCTTTCAGCCATTTGGCTAGGAAATTAACATTTTTTTGTTCTTTCAGTTTTTCGAGCGTGTGAATTACTTTTGATTTGGCTGCCCCGCCGCTCCGCTTGGCGGATGTATCGCCGTATCCCCCGGGTATTTCCCTGCGATCGCCACCAGCAAGCTTCTTTATTTGGCTTCGGTTTTTTTCTGGCTTTTTGATTAACTCGGCGAGCGACATAATTCAGATGGCGACCAAGATTTGCTCGTTTATGGCAGCTGGCTCAGCTGGCTGAGCATTAAGTGCAATTTATTTATGAAAAGCGGAGTCGAGTGCAAGCGGAGCGTGAATCATAAGGGGGCATGAGGGGCGGCCAGTGGGTGTGACCGGGGCACTTAGCATAGAATGGTGGCGTTAAAACGGTTCCATCCACAGCCCGTGATGGATTTACCTTTCACACAGGTCAATTATCGGGCTGCCAAATTGGCGCTGAGCTAACAGGGCTGGAATGCCCAGCTCCGGCTTTAAATAGAACTCCCCGAGTGTCCGGCTGTCATAATCAGTGTTCACGGCTATTCAATCACCGATCCGGCGGCAACTGAAACTGAAACGTATCGAAAGGCTGCGCTGTGTGGCAATAATTGCCAAAGAATTCCATACATACGGAGGCAGCAGCTCGGCAAGACAGGTGACCATGTTGTAATCCAATATAATTTTTTGTTTCAGCCACTGCCTTGTTACTGTTTTTGCTATTTCAATTAAAAGCCAGCGCCAAGTGGCTGGCAGAAAATAGCAAAAACATTAAGAGTAGCAAACGGCAACGGCTACAGTTTTAGCCACTACAAAACAATGGTGCACGCAGAGAAATAACCAGCTCAATTCGCTTCGAATTAAGTCAAATAAAGGTTGGATAAAAAATAGATATGCAAATGGCAATCGTAAATGATATTGTAAAGATTTGTATTATTTTATTGGCGCTTTTATGAGGGCATCAATCTCCGCTTCTCGCCGTGCAGCCTGGGTGAAGGGGAAGGGTGAGACTTCAGCATGTTTGGAGCATGCCAAGCAGGTCGCTGTTTTAATAATCATTACAAATTGCTTTCGGCGTCGCAGACCAACGAACGACCTTGCTACATTAAAAACGGAAAATATAATAAAACAAAAACCGTTTCGCAGCCAGCCAGCCAGCAAGTGGGAGAAAATGCCCGGGCTAACACATTCGTGGCAAACAAATTTGTTTGGTTCGTTGTTTTTTTTTGGGGCCTGAATTAAGAAATTACCAGCTACTCGAAATTTGCTAATTGAACTCAAGGTTGGGACTGCGTTTCCAATTCCAATTCTGGTTTAGGGTAACACACAACACACAAGCGCTTGGGTGTCGCTCTTAAAGCAAAGTTTAAACACTGTTTTATGCTCAATTATTTTGGCCGCTCATCGCGCTAAAATAACAATAATATTAACAATAATAATAATGAATTGTTTGGCATGATGTTTTCTTTTGGGGGGCGCCTTTGTTTTAACCATGTTGTACAAACAATTTCCGCATGGCTCGAATTCGCCAAAACAATACCGAAAAACCATTGTAGTTGCTCGTGTTGTTTGTTTTGTTTGTTTGCCTGGCTTCTTGGTGCCGATTTAAATCGCAATCGTTAATTCGTGGCGAGTTGGCTAAAAATAAAGGCGAATTCTTGATCTGGCTTGTCTCAAGTGAGTTGCTCAATGGTGTGGGCTGACATGGCGTATGATTGATAAGCAATTTTGTTCTGAGAGCCGCTGATCACGTATACGTCATGGTGGACGCCCTATTTTTGGAGCCATCAATGGATCGGCCAAACGATCGATCAAGGAAAGTCCTTCACAGAACGGAACTATGATTCAGCAGCCATCAACCAGGCGGCAGCTGTGACGTAACCCGAATTATGGCTAAATCATTAACTTGATACAAAAAGTGTCAACGACACCGGACGGCCAGAAACCAAACGCAAAGGTCGCGGCTTCTGGGCAGCCTTCGGATCGTAATTTCACAAGATTGTGACTTCGTTTTGGCATGCAGGCGACGTAGTGCAATTTAAGAGCTTTTTAACAGTCCCGCTCCGAGCTAATACGATACGATTCCAATACAAAATCAAATCAAAAACTGAAATCCAGCAGCTTGAGTGGTTGGTCGGTGGGAAAGGCTTTGGCTGTGGCTCCGACTTTGGGTGTGCTTGTTAATTGAGGCTCCGGCAATTTCCGCGTACGCAGCCTTGGGCCCTGGGAAACTGCTCGGGCACTCGGGCCACTCTTGATGTAAGCCAATTTTCAGTCATAATTTGCCACTCAATCCATTTGCGAGGCGTTAACAATTATGTTAAGAACTTGTCGGAGATGACGCGGCCCAAAAACCGAAAGTCTGCGGCCCCTGAGTGTGGCCAATTTTATGCTAATTGCCGCAGCGGTAATTGGTTTTAAATATAGATGAACTTCTTAACTGGAAACCTGCGGTTGGGATTGGGGTTGGGAAACTCTAAAGCCGTTCGCTTTATGACAGCGGAAAATTAGATTTGAGTTTCAAGAGTGAGTTGTCAAAAGTCAATCAGTTTTTAGCTGACAGGTGGAGTGAGACTGAAATTGAAATTTCAGACAAGATGTTCTCACTTATTAAAGCTAACCACATTTAAGTGACAAAGGTATTAAGATGATAGTCTAAAACAAGGTTTTAAGTTTGCTATTTACATGGAAATTAAATGATGCTCAAAAGTATTTCTATATTTTTATCAATAGGTAACAGAAGACTACATATTTTTACATAATTAAACCAGCTTCGAAAACCATCAGCTTATGACTAGTTTGCCGCAGTTCTTGACTCTTTGGCAGCCTTGGCTTGGCCAAGATGATGACTCAAACGTAGACTTTTCACATGTCAACGAGCAGAATGCCGAAATACGATGGCTATCGGCGGCGGGCCCTCGGATCGGGAGGCTGCTGATTCCGAGTCGGCTTGTTCGATGATATCAACAACATGCGCCACGCTCTGACAACAGGCATTCGTTTCACACGCTTGCAACGTGCCGAGGTGCAGGTACCCCGCCAAACAGTGCTAGATGCATCCGTGTCTGCCAGCGCGTTGTATCTGTATCTGCTGCTGCATCGGCAACACGCTGACTTGCAACACGGCCAACAAGGTGTAATTAACAGCCCGTCGGCTGCTGGAGGTGCCATTAGAAAAAAGGAGCCAGCAAGTGGCACAATTCTTTTCACTTTTACCCAGCATTAGAAGTAGGTACTCGCAGATAGGCAAAGACTAAAACTAGAACCCGACAGACAGGCAGACACACTCCAGTTCTGGGAGCACGACAACGCGACGAGTAATTGCAAACATTATTCATGGCTCAAGGCCAGCGCTTGTTGTGGCAAATGAATTTCGTTTTCAGCACCTCACTGGCCAGAAAGGAAGACCCGTCCCGGCCCGGCCCGGCTGGGCTTTGGGGCTCCTTCTTTGTCTGGAAGATGGATGGTCTCGGTTCTGGGGCTGCTGTTCTCTGATAGCCGCCTTATGGCAGCTTATTAATCAAGTGGCCGAGTTGCCGGCGAAATTAGCACAAGCGCGGTGGCAACTGAAACTGAAAGCTGAAACACACAGAGAGTGGCTGTCGGACGCGGAGAATGCTGTCTGCAATAGGCGATGTAAGTTTAATTATAATAAATGTCAGCTTTAAATATGCAATTAAGGCGAATGTAAAACTGCTGCCTAAGATCGCGAGGGGGCAGTATTTAATTAAGAGAGCTCAATATGAGAGACAAACGAAATGAAATTTATCAAGCCATCAAATAAATTACATTTTTATCTCGCATGATGTACGTAAACACTTTTGAAAGAAGCCATTAACTACCAAGAGTTATGGGTTTTAAATTGCGAGTGAACCTCTCGGAAATTCTAATTGTCTGAAGTTTGTTTACCCAAAACTGGGGCAGCAGACTTTGCTGTCACCCACCCCTGATTCTGATCAGTATTTATTTATGCTAAATACCAGTAATTCCCTCTTAACTGGCGACAAGTCGGCTCTGACACCACCCCCTCCTGTGTAGAACTAGATAGCCCCTCGATAAGCATCGACAAGGCCAGCTCTTCAGATTGGAATTAAAATTAGAATTGCTGCGAATCCAATGCAAATACCATTCCAATATGAGCTAATGCATAATTACGGCAATTAAGTTGTCGTCCATGCAATAGACGCCGAGATCTACTCAGCTGCCAAGTCACTTTAAATCAACTAATTAATGTTCTAAGATTAAGGCGAGAGATTGTGCTAATTGCAGTTTCAACGCGTGTTGCGATTGGCATCGCGGGGTTTGGCTCAAAACCCAGGTCTCCCCCGGCCGATCTTCCGATTCGATCCCCGTATGATTTATGGGCAGCATTTCCACCTCCGAGGGGCAAAGTTTTGAATCATTAGAGTGCGCATCCCATGGGGCCGGCGTGGGCGCCTGCCCACAACGCTGCGAGTAGTATGGTCCCGAGGCTTCTGATTAATGGGCCCACTTGGAGGCCAGAAAGCGAAAACGATAAGGATGGCTACTGCTTGCATAAATTTATGGCTCCTCCAGTCACAGGGCAAATGTACACAAACACCATGTAAATCAATTATTCATGCCCCAGCAGGCAAATGGCATAAAAATGTCATACAATTTGTGGCAATTACAAGTAGCAGGCGATAAATATGGAGCATCAGCGGCGTTAGCCTGATCCTTGGCCCAAGAATTATGAACACATACAGTACGAGTATATTCCTCAAAGTGCAACTGTTCTATAAATATCTTGGGTGACTGATGGCGTTGGGCTATCGGTTTTGAGTTTGGTCAGTCCATTAAAGTTTTGGCTTATTTATAGGCACTTGATTTATGTAGCAGGGATTGGAATGGCAAAAATAGATTGCTTACATTTTCCGAGCAGCTTTTCTTGGTCGGTTTTACTTTCCATTTTGAGCAAGGCCTTTCTCCAACTCTCTCGCCAGCGAAACACGCGATCGGGGAGCATGTTCTACATCTAATCTGCATACTGGTAGCCAGAGTCTGATACTTAGTCGCGACTAACTAGGGTGTAAGTCGCTCTAAGCCGCCATATGAGTATGCTAATTCTATGTGGCTGTCCTTGAATAATCATCATTCAGACATCTCGGATACAATACATGCGACAAACGGCTGTATTTTATGACATCCAGCAGCCAAAATTCGTTTGGCTGGATTCTATTTGTAACCTGTTTTTGGCTTACGTCAAGAGGGACGCTGCTGTATCCAACATCGGTCCATGATATCAATCTTTATAGTTCATAAATATACAAGTATAGTTACTAAATAATGCCTGGCTACCCGACAGTCCGCCAGCCCGCAGAAAGAAACCGAAAGGCTGCCCCAAACTCTTGTTTTCTACGGATCCCAGAGGTTGGGCTCGAAATTAATTCTTTTAATTCCCTCCCGACTGCCGGCTGCTGCCCGCCCAGGTGTAGTTGGCAACTGAAAATAAAAGTGATTCGTTTTCGGCTTTAATTTGTATGGGTTGTTTTTACCATTCCGATGGCACTAACATATCATCAGCATAAACCCGTTTCCGAGCCGTTTGATGAATGCGCAACTGTTGCGGCTTTAATTGTTATTAATCTGTTACTTGTTAATGGCATAATTAAACAAAAATAAAACGCCAATATGTAAAACAGACCCACGCCTCCCGCTTTTTTACGGACTTAATAGTTGGTCGGTCTCGGTCTTGAGGCGCGGACATGCTCATGAGCACTGTCCGTCAAAAAAGCGCAATCTACATACAATGATCGATCTACAAATCGATGAGCTGGGTGTGGGCGCTTGGAACCTAGTTTGAGGCTGCTTTTGAAACAAAAGAAACCAATATATTTTGCTAAAATCAACTCACAGCTAGACTAGGCTAGAAATACTCTTTTTAGCAAGGGATATGTTCAGCAGAGCTTGAAAATCAGAAGCCATATCCAAAGTTTAAGAATGCAAATCCCAAGCTTGTCTTTGAAAGGCATTTTTGGAGCAAGATTTCTTGACCAGTCTTGGAATTTTAATTGGTACACTTGTATATTTTCTTAGTAAATTCAGTCATACAATTTAAAGCTGTAAAATTGAGTTTTCATAAGGTAGTAGCTTGCATTAGGCAACGGATTAAGCTTATTGCAAAAATACGCATTACCCCCTTTGACAGAGTATAACCACGGCAAGATATATTGGCCCGAAAGCAATTAGTGTGATTTCCTATTTGGTTAATTTGCAGAAAATTAAAACGGGTGTGCTGTGGCATTTTGGCATTTGATTCCGAGCGCGCCAGACCGCCAAACAAGTTGAGTTTATGGGCACATGCGTGAGTTTTGTTTGCGCGGGGGGCCTGCACCAAATTGAGCAGAAACCGCAAATGGCCAAAATGGCAGCAAACACACAAACGTCAAACGGCAGATACAAAACGGAAGATTAATGAAACTCGAGTACACAAAAATCTGCCAATCTGCTAGATGGCAAATCCAATGTTAATGGCGCTTTAACCCACCCAAACCGTTGTCAAAAATGGCTCGATTCCCCTGCAGTTGGCTGGCAAAACTTTTACTTCCGCCCGAGTGCGAATATTTCTCATCTTTTGTGTGTTTCTGAATGGTTTAATTGATTTCTGGCGCTGGCCATTCTTCTTCTGCACAGACGCACTCGAGGCGACATTAATTGCTCGTCGTAGGCCCGAACAAGTAGCATTTGATGTCAGAGATCCGTTCGATTTGGGCGAAATATACGTATATGCATGAAACATGGTGAATTATTTTTGGCCACCGCAACCAGCTGGCCGGCGAATTGCTGGCCAGTGAAACAAGCGATTAAAATAACATTTATTGTGAACATTTAATTGTGAATTGCGTATTGGGAGTTTTACTCGAATCGCCAAACAAAGAGCCCACAAAGAACATGAGCTCCAAATGATTGCGATGCCCCGGGCGACGCGATTAGAACTCCATGTTAATTGAATTAAGCAAATGTATTATGCTGCATTTAGCCAAAATTAATTTGCATAAATGACCAATCGATCATTATTATCATTAAACGATTCGGCAATTTCACTTTTCGGTTTCACTTTTAGTATTTAGCATTCGGCATTTGGCATCGGAAACGTGTTTTTCAGCCTTATGACATAACGCCAAGCATCATACTCGAATGTTAGCCATTTATTCTAAAACTCAATAGTCCAGTAAGTGAGTGAGTGAGTTACCCTAACCCAACCCCCATATCCGGTTCAGCTGTGTGGCCGGCCGGACTTGAGTGAAACATTTGAAAAATTCTGCGATCACAAAAACCAAAAAAAAAGCAACACTTATAATTATTAAGTTTTATGCCAGCCGCCCGGAGTGCTTAGTATTTTATTTATTCTCTGCCGCTAAACTAGTTTTTCGTGAAATATGAAACGAACATAAAACAAATGACAAAATCTCCGCAGTGTTCAGTAGGTGCTAAAATGCACAAGGAACTGGCTTTTTGGGAGTGGTTTTCATAGGCCAATATAGTATGGCCGGGAGGTATTTAACAATCATAATCGAGTGGGGTTAAAAGTTCGCATCACACGCTTCAGGGGAGTTCAATAAACCCGAGGCTTCCCATTAAAAGTTGTTACCAATCCGAGCTGCTCAAGTTTTAGACATCCATTTGATCCGCTCGAGTGTTTGCTTTGCTTCGCCTCGAGTGTTTGTAAATATAAATTTATATTCGAACACCGAAACCCGGCCTGCGCCCAAATATATTTACTTGGCAACTTGTTAACTGGTCCGATTTAATTTGGGAATTTGCATAAAGTATTTAACATTTACCGTTATGCATTCATAATTAAATAAGATGAGAGAAATTAAACAAAACCAAAATGGTGAATGGTGAAAAAATTCTGTCTGAAACAGAAAACGAAAACGAGTTAAACCAGAACGAGGCAATTAATATCGATATGTATGAGTGGCTTTCTAGCCAAAAGTTGCCTTCAGCTTGGCAACCGCAAGTGCAATAAAAACCCGATCGAACAATGTGTTATATACGTATATACATACGTATCATTTTATAGAGGTATCTGGCCTGCATGAGATGCCAGTCTCTGTTCTCCCTTACAGGAATTTCCACTGACTGGCGGCAATGCCACTCGACGACCTTGCCTACCCCGAAATCTTCTGATGATGCTGATGCTATTTCCGTGACGTCACTCATGAGGGCAACAATATTTCATAATCATCATCATGTGTGGGTTTTTGGAATTGGACGATATGCGGGCGCCGAGAGATGAGTCACATTGGTAATTTCTGTTCTTCACTTTTTTGCCAATCATATTTATTTCACCAAACGATGATAGGGTTTTCCAAGGACTTTTCTGCAGCCCACATGATTCTTGGCACTTGGTCTGGTAAGTCATTGAAGTTGTTTATGGCCCGGGACCGGGCCCAAAGGCTCGTTTACACCGCTGACGTGAGTGCGAGTTGGCGTTGCTGGCTTGTTAACATGATGGGCAGCTAAATGGGCAGGCAGGCAGGCAGCAGCAGAAAGTGAAACTGAAATCGAAAACTATTTGCGAAAATAGAGCAATAAGTTGGTAAGGCACCAGGTCCTGTCCGGGCGCTGACAATGTACCCAGACCATGGCCAAGATGCGTTGACCACGATAGCCGGACAAAGTTATTAAGGGCGAGCGTGACAAAGGCGGCTCTGAAAAGCTCTGGGAACTCGGGGATCCTGGTTGTCTAGTTCCCTGCTTGGCCGGCAACCGTGGCGCATTATTTTATTTCGAATTTAATGATGGCCAGAACTCTTGTCGCCGTCTGATTGGGACCACGACGTACAACAAATTTGAACATGCACCGCGGGAAATGGTCAACAGGATCTTGAGTATCTTAAGCATCTTAAGCAACCAATAAAGCTTGAAAATCGTTTAACTCTAAGCCAAACATTTGAGTAATGTTTGTGGCATTCCAGCTAACAAGAAATACAATTACTTTTTAACACTTTTGATAAGGTTGTCTGCCGAGGATTGTATGTTCACCCAAATTAAGTTGACAATTGGAACTGATATTGTTATTTTTCACGGTGCTCTTGTCTGTCTAGGGCCTCTCTATTGTCGTGTTGTTTGTTGGGGGTGCTGTTGCCCCGGTGTCGCGGTGTTGCGGTGTTGCTCTTTGCGGCTGCAACAGTTGTGCTGCTGTCAGTTGCGTGTTGCTGCTTGATGACGTCGTAGACGGAGGCGTTGCCGCGCAATCACCAAAAGTGATCGCGATTGTGCCGCAAGTCAAAGGCCCAAAAAGAAAAACAGAGAGCAAGCCAAGCCAACAAAAGCAGAAACATATACCCGGCCAGCAACAACTAACAAGGTTGCAAACTAAGTTGAAGGTCAGCACGTAGCCCCCGTGTGTGTGTGCGAGTGTGACTGATCGGCGGGTCTTGGCGTATCGATATCGGTCGCAGTTGCATAGCCTTTGCTGTGCTTTTTTTTGTCATGTAATAAGTAACAAATGCCGCACGACATTCGACAGTTTTATGCAAAGACATTTGGGTGGGAGGGTGACAGAAAAACCTATAAAAATATACAAATAAAGGGGGTCCAAGGGGGGCACAGTGGGTTGTGCGGCTGAGCCGGCTTATCTTGGTAATTGAAGCAGTGGCTTTGTCCATAAATTCCTGGCCAACTACGTGGGACGGCGGTGGCTTTGGACTTGGCTTACGCAGAACTATGTGGAAATTAATTAAAGTGCGACAAACGGCATTCTTTCCGGGACAAATTACATTCAATTTAATGGCCATTTAAATGAAAATCAACGCTGAAACTTGAATAGGGAAATATAGAGGATAGAACTCATGCTCGTACCTCAACTCCTTCGATTCAGAGACCTAATGAAGGCAAAGACAGTACCATTCTTTGAGGCCCAACCTAACAGGAAAAGACCAACAAATCAAGCTCTGAGGCATTGACAACGACAGGCTACTAATGACCAAATCAAAGTCAAAGTCAGAGTCGGACTCTCCCAGACAGCGGCTGTCTAATATCAAACAAATGCAGTTCTTTTCCTTCTGCCCGGCCATGGAAATGGAAAATAGAAAATAGATGGCTACCGGGGAAGGCGGATGGGAAATTTACTTGCACTTAAGTGAAAACACTGATTGCCCTGGCATTGGCTTAATTAAACAACAAGCCGCCTCCGGCCGTCATTGACAATGAAATGGAAAACTATCAATGCTATCAGTGGCCACGGTGGCTGCTCCTCCTCCAGGATTTCCCGCTCCCAGAACACTTTCAGCACTGGAACTCGTTACCAACTCGGCCGGACGGCCGGCCGGCCGACTGGCTGGCTGGCTATCGTCACGCATGGATCGCAAATTTATTTGTCAATCAGGCAAAAGTATGAAGCCAGCCGGAGCATAAAATACACATAATTGCATTTGGCCTCCGCCTGCTCTACACGGCTCTGCTCCCAGGGATTACTACGGCAGATAAGCCTGCTTTTTAAAATCCAACTCTAAATCCAAGTCCAGCCTCAGCCCCGGCCCCAGCTCCAGCTCCATCTCCAGCTCAACTTCAACCTTGCCTGCGAGTTTGAAATGCTCTCGTAATAAATTGAATTCACCTTTTGTGTCCGTTTGTGTTTGCTTTAAAATAACAACAGCGCAGCACAAAAAGAGCCCTTTCCCTTGATCTCTACACTTGCAGATGATATTGGGGATTTTGACTCTTCTTTGGGGATTTGCGGTTTGTTGCTACCCGCTTTTGCTCTTCAGATCTAGGAATCTTTTTTGCCTATCCTGCATTAGTAACTATAGTTTATAAAGATTTAGTTTCTTTCTGTGCATCTGTAGCCTCAATCCAAGCCAATCCCATTGCCGGGGCATTTCCATTTTCATTTCCATGACCATCTACATCTACTGGCACTTCTAAGACCCACACACGCATGTAGCGCAGGCCAACAATTGGCATAAATATCACTTTGCTCCCTTGAGCGTGTGGCAGGAGGTGGGATGGGGATGTGGACGGGAAGGGGAATGAGTAGCAGATAGGAGGCCCAAGGAGCAGCAGACCCACGTCCAAGTTCAGACCCTTTAGCCCAAGCGAACCCAAAGTGGAAACAGCAGCAGCAGCCGCTTGATAAATTTCATACAAGTTATTCTAACATTTTTACTATTCGCCAGCCGACACCCGAACAGGCAGGGCAGGGCAGGGCAGGACAGGGCAGCCAAGACGGCCCTTGGTCACTCCATGATTGAGTTAACTTCATTTTGGCCACGTGCTGGCTGCTTGGCCTGGTCAGTCAGCCAGTTCACCCTACGCCACTCTGTCCCACTCCCTTCCTGCTGCCGTGGCAGTGGAATTTATTTTACTGCTCCTTAGCCAACCAAACATGTCAGTTATGTTTGCGAAAGTACATATCATCAGTGGCGCTGGACATGCGTGTAGGTTTCCCTCACCCAGAGCCCCAGCAAAGAGATCCAGTCAACAATGCCACGAGGATCAGTGATGCACAGTTGGTTGTGTTTACTCGGTTGCAATTGCCTTTTTCCAGGGTCAAAGCCAACTAAAGCCAATTTTTAAGATTTTGTTCCTACATTTGAGGTGATCACGCATTTCCCTAATATTGACTAATTTAAGTTTTCTTTTCTTTATCCTCAATTTTTAAGATTTTCCATCAAAATTGAGGTGATCCAAAATTTTAAAGATTTTTCCCTAAAATTTGTTGATCCTGAATTTTGTCTCGTTTTTGAGTCAACCTCTTTAATTTAAGTGCGGATATTTTAAGTATCTTCCTATAATTTCAGAAGAATCCAGTTTATTTATTTCTGTTTTAAGTCTGATTTAAATTTTTAGAATATGTTTTCGATTTCTTTGAGATATTTTACAGCATAAGCATCACTATCTTACGTTAACTGGAGGAAAAAGAAGTACGAAGTAGTTGGCTGCCCTCGTTGGACACAACAAAAGCGGCGCACTAACAAATTTATGGCAAATTTTTATAGTAAAATCTTGAAAGTGTCGAAATTGTACGCGAACGAGAAGGAAAATCGCGGCCAAGTTCTGTTTTCCTGCCTCTCCCTACCTCCCGTTTTCCACCTCCCACTTTTTCCCTTCGGACCGGCTTGGCTTTTCTTGCTGTGGGGTCAAAACTCGGGCCTGCTCATGTTCTGGGGCCCATGCCACGGCAGTCGTGCCACTCGGACTTGTGGCATGTTGGCAGGGTCGCCTTGTACTTGATAATGTGGTAATTTAGGGCCCCACTGCACGCCGCACATTAACAGAGTGTGATTGTGATTGCAATTGAATGTTTTGTGCCTGCGTTTTGATACTCAGATTGTAGTCGTATTATTGGGGGGAGCGTTCCAAACATTTCGTTGAAAGAGAACCGAATTCTCAATAGTATTTCTTGCTTAGAACTGTTAAGAAAACACTGAAGGTCAATGGGTCTGTGTATTATCTTTACATTACTAATACTTCCAGTTCCGCAGGCGTTACCCAATAGATTGTGTTATATCATCGCTTATGACAACATTAAGCTGCCGCAGTTTGCACCCATCCATTCTCTTCAATCGTTTAGCGATATTTGCACAACCCGGCCATAATTTAGCACCTTGGTTCACACTTTTGGCCGGCAACTGCATGGGGCCTGTTGCTTCTGGTTCTGGCTCTCATTCCGCCTTTGATTCTCAACAGAATCTGATTCAGATGCGGATTCTGGAGCTGTCAAAGCTTGTCAAATGACTCGTCGGCGGGTCCTCCTCCACAGTCTTCGCTCGATTGTTTGCATATTCGCTCATATCGGGGCAACAATTGACGTTCTGTGACAGCGACGACCCAGTTTTCGGGCCGAGAACGGTCTTAAGTACTTTGGCCAAGTTTCTCCGCCCAAGGATTTGGAGCAGGCGCCGGCCCGTCGAGGGAAACTCTGAGGCTCTGATATTGAACTCTAGTTGGGCTGGTCAAGTCGCAAAAGATGCTAATTGCATTGCGGTCGCTGACGTTGATCGTCATGTGCCGTGGACTGTGGCCAGTGGGCGGGTTTGTGGGCCAGGCGCATGGGCGTGGGCGTCGGCGTGGGCGGAGGCAGTTGGCTGTCACAATTTTTTGATTTTGAGCGAAGCTGACAGGTGAAACGGCAACCAGGCGGCTCGGCATTAATTACGCTGCATTTTCTGACCGGGCATTCTAATTCTACGAGTAATTCTAATTCACTCGCCAGCACAATGCGGATATGTGACCGTTTCTTAACCTGACCTGAGAGCACACTTGAAAAAGTTGAGGAAATTGTCATAACTTGGTAACTTTAGGAACATATATTGAAACAAGAGTTAGTTAGCAATTTTAATGCTTAGGCCTATGCAAGTAAAACAAGTGAAACACTCTCTATACCTTCCCCAAAATAACGAACAATTAGGCTTTGAAAATGCATACATTCCATTTAATTCACTTCTATTCTCTGCCATTTTATGACTTGCCTATAAATCTGCATTGCCTGGACATCAAAATTTGTTGAGTGCAACAAAAGCCAGCGAATCGGCAGCAGGGGCAGTTGCATTCCCTTATCTTGTGTAATATTTTCATGTACGTGCCAGAGATTCACCTGAGACCCGAGGCAGGTACACGTGTTTCCCCCGCCACCAGGCAAACGTGTACTGCGGGCACACGTTGTTGTGTCCTTAGATTGCACTCAACATCCATACTACATCCATGTAGACACTTCCTGGCTGGGGAGGACCAGATGGGCCAGATGGGCCCGATGGGCAGGTGCCCCCGAGGAGTAATGTAGATTCGCGGGAAACGCCGATGGCAACCCGAGAGTAGCCAAGGGTTTAATTGATTTATTAAAATGCCAGCCCATGCGGCACACACATTCTATGGCTAACTATTTGTTGTGCGAACTGTTGCGGGGCCAGTGGCATCGGTTTCGCAATTAATCACCCGTCTGATCCTCCGACCGGGGGGAGACTCCCTGGCTAAACGCTCTCCGCTGATTGGTCTTGAAATGGAAAAAATTAGAACAAGTGCCACTCGAAGCGGCTCGCAAAATCAACAATGAAAACATTCCCCAAATCCCCTCAACCTCCCCTCCCCTCCCCACAAAGGCCAAAGCTGCCCAAGACTGGCTGGGCATCGGCGTTAGCAATAAATTAAAGGCAATTTTAGCCAAATAAAATGTTAACGGTCTCGGACCCGGCCGGTTGGACACAGTGAGTTGTCTACTAAGCAGGTCTCCGCCATCCAGACCACTGGCGGCGGCATGGTTGCCCTTTTTCAACTCGGGCTCTGCGAACTCAGGCCGGGCCCGATATGATGGACAATGTTGTTGCCGGAGTTGCTAACACAAACATTTGGCCAGGCCAAAAGGAGTGCACTGAGGATAACCCGGGAATTTGTAGAGTACAACTAAAATACCTTAGCCAAGGAATTTGTGGCAGGGAAAAACAAATCTAAAATTTAACAGCAAGCAAGCAAGCTTTAAAGCTTATTAAAAATCAACTATAAGCAATTCTATCATCTCAAAAAAGTGTTTAAACTTCTTTAATTTCTTGTTTAACGTTAAGCTGCACTTCTTTAAATATTCTTAACATTTTAGAAGATTTTAATTTCTCGATTTTTTGGCAATTGCCAAATTGTTCGCAGTGCGGATGCAGATGGCTTTTCGCCTGCCTTTTGGTATTTGTCACGTTCATCCATTTTGAGAGGACCACGTACATGTTGAGGCATTGTTAATAACTTTATTCGTCGACGTCGTCGTCCTACTTGTTGCTGTTGCCGCTGCCAACTGCTAGGGATTTTCTCGAGGGGATCGGCAAGGAGTATCGAGGGGGCAGGCCGAGGCGACCACCGTTATTTATGAGGCATGCTCAATTATTGGCATTGGCTTCGGTCTCGTGGCGCCCGCATCGCAGGTCCATGTTCCCGCTTAATCGGGCAGATCAGCTGGGCCCGGGCCTGGCCGAGAGCTCCAAACTTGAGCTTGAACCTCCCAAATCGCTCGCCCCGGCTGGGCCGGCAATTAAGTCACCGCTTTGCCGTTATGCAAATAGCAACAAGGTCAGACAGCCAACAGGTATTGGCCGGGACTCGGGGCGGGAGGATAGTTCGGCGACTTGGCTTGCCGTTCGGAATGCGCTGCATCATCCATCGAAGCCAGCAAATGGCCAGCACACCGGCCCAATGGGGTTTCCTGTTTTGTATATTGGCTCACAGCGGAATTAGAACAAATTGTTCATGATCAATGCGGGGTCATTGTTGTGGCCAACATCAAATTCAACTTGTTCGCCCTCGGAAATCATTATTCGATATTTGAATCGACCTGGTTCTGGGACAACTGACAAAGCAGCCTCAGCAGCTGGACAGCTGGACGGCTGAACGGTTGGGCAGCCCCTTGGGAAGTCCACGATATGAAATCCCAGAGTTCTCTAACCGCACAGTTTTGTAGCCGGTGAATACCCATTTAATTGTGATCTGAATCACCCGCCTGCTGTTGGGTTTATCTTGGTGAAAGTTCTGGCAAATATTTAACTACAGATAAATACAAAAACCCACGGCGTGTGCAGATCATTATAAACGTACAAGATTCTCGAGGGCCAATATGAACTTGTCTTGAGGGCTCTTTAAATGTGCATTTGTTAACCAATTCCATTGTTAAATTCCTTTTATTTCGGCAGGTTTTTGATGTCCAGCTCTCCATAGCCTGCGGGATTTTCTGAGATCTTATTTTCAGCCTTCGAAGGTCGACAGCCAGAGAAAAAAATCCACACCAAATCAGCCATGTAGTCGTATGTTCCATGACTATCGGACTCTGACGCATTGACGCGTCCTTGGCGCTTTCGGTGCAGCAAGACAATGAAATATGAAATAGTGTGCTATTATTTATAAAGCGGGGGACCGGTGCACTGAGATCACACAAAGCCAGGCGCAGATACCGGGGCAGAAACTAAACTTTTGAAAAAGACAACTCCGGTACAAGTGTAACACAAAAGCGAGCAACTTGTGAGCAGTAATTATTATCATTTTTTATATACGTATAGTACATATATTTTTGTGAGCTGGCTTTGGTGGCAGCTATTCCATTATTTCGCGCATGACTAACCAAATGCAATTCGAGATTCCATTCTTTTTCGGTTTTTCAGTAGTTCACTCGCCCGTTCGCTCGCTCAGTTTTCCTTTTTCTTTTTTCCACCTCAGTATGCCATTGAATTCCTTTTGTTCCACTCGGTGGCAGCCCGGCTGTTGCAATAAAAAAATGCATTAAAAACAAAGCGAATAACAACAACAATAACACCAACAGCAACAGCAACCAGAAATCGACGGTAATCGTAAATTTGTAAATCAGTTGCAAGAACATGTGTTTACACAGTCAGTGGGGCTCATCGATGCCGATGCGGGTCATGAACTAATTGATTCGTTCCTAAATACCATCGGATTTTAAAAATAATCTGACACACATTCTGTCTGTTTGCAGATCGTTCGATTTCGGTTTTCGTCGCCGTCCCCTTTGGCGTTCTGGGGGGGAGGGAATCTTGGAAGCGCTTTCAAGTGCTCAAGGGCTCGATCGGGGCATCGAAAGCGAAAGACCGAGCGAGTGGGCTGAGGATGAGTCCGGGTGCGAGTGCCGAGGATGAAACTGAATCTGAGATGTGATTCCAGGCCAATCGATGCAGCGACTGCGAGCAGAAGTCGTAAAAAATAATCTTGAATTTATCGTGAGAGAAATCAGAGCAGCAAAAGATGAAACAGGGGCTCTGGAGTTCTTGTTGAGTAATTTCCTGGTAACTGGGTCTCTAAAATTTAAATAGAATGCCTTTCCATGAGTTGCAGGATGGACAATAAAAACGTAAACAGTTTACATTTAATAACAATTAAATTAATCTTGTTGACAATAGAAATATACTCAAATTAAGGCACTACTAATGCTAATTGTCTTATTTAGGTAATTTCAAGATATTTCCATTTTCGCCAAACCAAGAAAATATTTATTAACTTGATTACAAAATCTTAAATCCACCAAGATCACTAAAGACTATTAAGCCCCATATACCTTTATAAATATCTATTAAAACAAGCAAATTTAACAATTAAATTCGCGAAATTACAAGCAAGGCCCAAAACCCAACGCCGCCTAAAATTCTGCAATAATAACTTGGCCAACAGCGGTTAATTTTGAATGCAGCAATTAAAAAAATTACACACGAACTATGCAACAAAGCTTAAGAGAGCCGACTCCGCGGATTATGCAGATCAAAGAGCGACTTGGCCAACAGAGAGCTTTGTGTTTCGGTTTGGTAACAAAAGCTTTAGTTCCCGTTGGCTCTTTTTCGCGCTCCACTTCACTTTGCACTGCGAGAGCAGCCCGTTTTACCTGTTTCGTTTCGTTTTCATTTTCATTTTCGTTTTCATTTTTGATTTCTGCTCCGGGCCTTAACATTATCGATTTGATATTAATTTTGTAGTCTTTATTTTAGCCATATTTTAGCCATTGTCGGCTATTTTGCAATGCACATGCCAGCGACAATCTCGGCCAAGAATCCGAGTGCGCGCTGTAATTTCGCCGCCACCGAGGCGTCTAATTAAATGCCAAAACAAAGGTGAGTGCAGCGATTAATTGCCACCCGGCCCCACCCCTTTGTCTCATGGCTGGCTCGAAGATTATAGCCTACGATGTCGCTAAGCCAAGATATTCGGATCGTTGTAGTCCGACGATTATGCATGACTTGGGGTTTTAGCATAGTTTCGATATGCCTTGAACTTAGATACGCTTTTATGGTGCTGCGAACTGAGTCAAGCCGAAGGTTTGCGCTTGCTTTTCATTGAAGATTATAAGTTAAGTTATAAATTTGATTAAGCCATCAAGTATATGGTTATTGAACCATGAAACATTTGCAAAGATTTCGCAGAAGCGCACTAAGTTATAACACTTCAACTGAAGGAACCTATCAAATATTCTTGGATCACTAGCTTCCTTTGAATTTTAATATCTAGTCTTTTAATGGAATTTTGTCATTTATAACAAAGTTTTGTCACATTTTATGTTGAAACCATTAAAATCTATTTAAGTATCAATTTACTGCTAATAATTCTATACGTATTTTCTATAATGATTTCCATTTCTTAAGCACTTCTGTAATTAATTAATATCCCTTACAAAATCTAATCTACTTCTTCTCTAATCTGTATTTAAAAATTCTCTTAAGCCCCAGCTTGGCAAGCAAATGTGTTTAAATCTGCATTTGTTGTCAGCGGCTTATGTCAGCATAGCATTAGCATTATAGATTATACTCGGACGTTTGCCATATCAATTTACCATTAGAGGGAACTAGTTCCCTTGCCCCAGCGCTGGCTGATCCATCTCGATCTCCGTCAAACGCAGTGGACAGGGGTTGACACACCGTGACAGGCCGGCGGGGAGCCTGCTGGGTTGTGTTGTGACTCCGCCGGCCACATCCGATTGACGTCCATTGATGCTGGCAGGTCATGACGATACGATGACCAGCCCACGCGGATCACTTATTGTTGTGTGCCGGCTGCGCTGATGAATTGCCGGTAGCCGGAATGCATCTGGAACTGACCACGTCGGTGGCTTCAGATGAAACAGACATTAGCGGGCGATTAATCAACTCAAGGGGCTACACAAGTCACAATCCAATTCCCGGGAAGAGCTCTTCAGGATTCCCGCTCCAGCTCCAGCACCAGGATCGTGGCACCGCCGCTGGCTACAAGGTCATCGCGGGGCTGATTTATGAATCGAGCCGAGTGACACATGCAAACTGGTTTCCTCCGCTGCAGGTTCTCCGCCAATCTTCAATCTCAACTCTTCATTTGCTTTCGGTTTCGGCGACGGCCGCTGCGACGGCCGACCCGTTTATCGGCATTAATTAAACATGTATACACGGACTTGATTAATTTCAAATAGCAACTAGCGACTCAACTATTTATCTTCATTAGGAATCTATACCCGAGTGGCGCTGTGCATTTTGGAGCTGGTAAACAAATGGCGAAGCGTGCTGCAAGTCGCTCTAATTAGCCAATTTGCTGGTCAAGAAACAAAAGACTTAAGCTGCGAACTTGGCGCATGCAAAATGCCATCCGAAATTCATTCGAAATTCTCTCGCTCTTTATCCAAATCATCCATCAAGATGTCTGTGTGAAATGAACACATCAATGCCTGTTTTTGGGATGAGATCTCCCAAAAACGGCCTGAAAGTCGCACAGACCGCCCAAAATGTATGGACAAACCTTGAGCCGGACGGTATAAATTAGTGGTCGTTGGTGGGCCGGACAGTGAACGAACGCATTTTTGTCTGCGGCAAATTTTCACATGACTATGGCCCCGGGGCCGGAGTGGATTACGCAATTCCCCACATAAATTAGGCGACTATTTAGCTCGGATCTAAGCAAACCCGTCCGGTCCGGGCCTAATCAGAGTCCAAATCAAGTGTGGCAAATTGGAGCAGATACACAAGTGCCGATCGCTGTTGGCCAAGTGACCAACCAGCAACCAACAGGCAGGCAGGCAGGCAGGCAGGCAGGCAGGCAAAAAGACAGCAGTTAGCTCTTAGAAGCGAAAGCAAAAGTTTTTTTTTAAGTTTTAGCAGCAAAACCGCAGGAAGTGTGGAGGGAGGAATCGGAGGGGGGAAGGCGGTTAACCAGCTGCCGGACAACTTTTGCACATGCTTTTTGTGTGTCTCTTTAAGGGGGGCTATAATTGCGCAAAAATAACTGAACAAGGCGATAGCCAGCACATTATATAGACCAGTCCCGCTCTTACTGAACTCAGCCGAACCCCGATCAGCATTCAATTGAATATTCGCCATAACCACAATAGAGTGGCCACAGAAACTACAGAAATATCTGAAAAGGCAAGAGGAACGAAGCTATTGATACCCTTCAAATACAAAACTTTGAGCTTACAAAATAGAACAACTGAGAATGATTATAGACGAGTGCCTAACTATAAATACCCGGTTCTTAGTTTCCTTTTGAATTTAAAAGCATTTAAATATTCTTATAGCATTAAAATATAGGACAAGTTTTCATAATTTAAAGATTTCCAGGAAAGCCTTTGCCAGAGACTCTGAAAAAGCGATTAAACACAATTAAATGACTTTGGGGCTTTGAACCTCCGGATCAATAGGGTCAGCGGGTTAAATTCGATATAAATTGATTGTCCGAAGCGGAAAAGACGGTAATTTTTTGTGTATTTTTTGCTCCATATAGGCAATAAGGTCATTCATAACCATGTGGATTTACTTTCTAATTACTGGCAAACTGGCGCAGTTAGCAGGCATTGTGGCGAGCTAATTTACGGCACGTCCAAAGTGGCCGAAAATAAGTTGGGGCAGCTGCCCCAGCATCCAACTCAATTTCAAATTAAATTTGTATTCAAATAGACCGCAGACTGCAGACGGCTGCCGGTGGTGTTGCTGCTGCTGCTGGTCGTGCTGCTAGTGCTGCTGCTGCCTCCGCCGCCGCTGCTGCTGCTGCTGCTGCTGAACCACTCAACTGGGCAATGACAAGCAAATTAACCGCAACTGCCGCCGCCGCCTGCCGCTGCGGCAATGTTGCACCATCGCACTCACTTTGTCCGACAATCAGCAAACTGTCGGCTGCCGCTGCTCCTCCTTCAACCTGACCACCCCCATTCTCGAGATCGGACTGGAGCTGCTGGTTAACTACTTCTCCAGCGCCCAACCCAGACCGGGCATATAATTTTCCCCGCACATAACCTTGGGCAAAAAGAAAAATACTTGGAACGGAGTTGCTGGCGAGAAACAGAATCAACTCGGCTGGTCTTTTGTTTCGCTGATTAGTTCGAATAAATGTAATGCATGTGATACAGTGAAAACTGGTTCTCAGAAAACATATGATCTTTAAAACCATAACCCTTGGCAATAGGGAAATATTTGGTTCGTAGTTGCTGTCTAGAAACTTCTGACAGAATGCCCAACCATCGAGGTGCTAACGATTTTATTACTCGAACAATATTGCATTTATTTCATATTTTTACAGCCACCAAATTAAAGCATAAGCTCCAACCTTTGAGGCATAAATTTTCAATCGAGTTTCGACTGAAATTAAACCGATAAAACCTCAATTGAGCCGCCTCCACGCCATTCACCTGCTGGGCCATCTAATGAGTTTCTCCGGCAGCTCGCAATTGGCGCTGCATAATTGTTATTAAAAGCCATATTTGGTCCATTTTGGCCCAATTAATTGGCTTCGAAATTGGAGCTCGAACTGCAGCTGCAGTTGTGGTCCATTGTCCGTTTGGTTTATGTTTATTTGGGTTGTTTTTTAGCTGTTGCCTGGGCTTTTTTGTGGCCTCTGTGGCACCCGCACAAATGTTAAATTCCAATAACAATTTGTAGTAGCAGGCGCCTGTAATTCCGATTTTTTTTTGTGGCGAGTGCCCGAGTTATTTCCCCCCGGATTTCGTAATGGCCACAGCCAAGAGTCGCCTTTCACTGCCAGACAAAAGGCAACAGCAGCAGCAGCAGCGGCAGCAGCCGACTCATTTCGGCCGTAATTTATTTGTATATGCCATAGAAATTAGTTCACAAAAAAGGCTGAAACAGGCAAAGTAATTCACGCCCACTGCCAAAATGTGAGTGCCAGCACTTGACTCTCGGAACTCAGAGTTCGGACTGGAATAAAACCTTTTCCCTACCATCCACATAAATTGTGCAACAATTAGTGCAGCCGCCGCAGCACCAGCCGCTGCAGGTGAAAGGCTGGCCGACCGACCAATTCAGCTCACATTCCAAACACAAATCCTGGCCAAAAAGCACGAGCCATAAACCACCTCCACTCGAGCCCCCTGATTGCGGCTTAAATCTATTGAATATCACTTAACAAGGCGCAGCTGTCAGCGGTTACCATAATGAATTGTTCACGGCACATTGTCTCAAATTACATGATATCATTCCCCAAACGCAGTTCCACAAAATAATAAGTAAGTGCCCCAACGACAGGCCGTTGCACGTGACACGGCTTTGATCAGATAGGAATGTACATATACAGCGGTAGATATATCTAAGTAGGGTCAACAATTTCTGTGTTTCGGCTGTCTGTGAAGCAGGAACTGAACTCTTTAGATTATCTTGACACACACAATTCAGGGTACCCGGTAGCCGGAGATCTTACCACTGCCAGTGAATAAGCAAATGTCTGGTTGTTGTCCACATTAAAATTAATAAGGCAAGGCTATGAAAAGGTAACTGAGAAATTGTTCTGGTTTTTGATAAAATCTTCATAATTTTGATTACAAAAATTTGATTCGACATTAATTGTAACTACAGGAACATGAATGAAGTCATCCCAGTCTCTAGACTTCTGTAATATTTTCGAATACTCTACTGTTTCCTTTAAAAGTCTTTTCGAAGGTCAGAAACTAAGAAAATCTTGTAATTTAAAGATTCTAGAAGCACTGATGAGGAAGCCAAGAGCAAAAGGTTCTTAGAAAGAAGCTATATAATTGTTCCTTGAAGACTCCTATTGAATTGTTTGTTATTGCATTTTCTACGCATGGCAATTCCCTCAGCCAAGTTGCCACTCGTTGGTGCCACAAGTTGCACCAACTTGTCAAAGGTCGCGGCAAGCGAAAGTGACTTTGCCCGTCCCCTCTTTTCAGGTTTTCGCTTTTATGCCTTTTTTTTGCATGCGGCCAAACCCGTTTCCAGAGACTGCGGCATGCCACAAAGGGGAAGAAAGAAAGGGAAAAAGATGCCGCCGCCGCACAAGGCTCGGCTTGGTCGCATCGCACTGACCTACATCCCAGCCCAGGTGGCAACTCCCCAGTTCCCGGTTGCGNCATGCGGCCAAACCCGTTTCCAGAGACTGCGGCATGCCACAAAGGGGAAGAAAGAAAGGGAAAAAGATGCCGCCGCCGCCGCCGCACAAGGCTCGGCTCGGTCGCATCGCACTGACCTACATCCCAGCCCAGGTGGCAACTCCCCAGTTCCCGGTTGCGCAATCCCCGCCAGAAACGCTCGTAAATGGCCGGAGGGGAAATAAAGCTAACCTTCGCATTGGAGGGAGAGCCAATGACATCGACATCGACAAAGGTATGTGTACAAAATAGCGCACAATCATTTCGTTAAATGATTTAATTAAGCTAAACAGTTGAACAACATTTGTGTGAGCCCCCTCCCCGTCGTCGTGCAGTACCAGCCCGATGCCATTCCAATCCGTTTCCATTCGCTTTGATTCGGGCCCAAGTGCTTTTCAAGTGTGTGACACATTGGCGTCAAGTTCATAATTCACAATTTATATTACTCCGATTTCGGACAAAAGGCGACCAAGTGGCGCTGATCGGGCGACATTGATTGCGATGATCTGGAGCCAAACGACTTACGGCCCCCAAAAGAACTCCTCCGACCAGGTCTCCGCCTCAAAATCAATTGATTTTGCAGAACTGCTTACCGCTTACCACTGCCCATGGCTTCTACGGTGTTTCCGTTTTGTTTCTCAAGCTTTTTGTTTGTTTTGGCTCCAAAAGAATAAAAGAATTTTTTGCCAATTGAATGATTGCGGCTTAGAGAGTGTTTGCTGAATCAGTTTGTTGCGGGAAGCGATTTCTAACGACGAGGGGAATACCCCGTTCTGATTGTATGTTATTCTTTTGTATTCCATATTCGGGGCGTAAAAAGAAGATTATTGGATGTTCAATCCCACAACAATCAACAGAGAAATACCTTATAATCTACAAGTCAAAATTATCAATTATATTAAGCTACAAGGCGTTCACTACTTAAGGAATAATAATGGAATAACGATTTCAATTGAAATTGTGCTGTTTTGACTGTTAAACTTGCAATATTGGTAAGCTCCAACCAGAGCTTCCACCTCGCTTCTTTGCATCTTTATTCGATCTTCTCGCATTCGGATGCGGCTCGAAGCCACCAGTTGGACTTGAACTTTGTGCGTATGCTTTGGTTTTATCGTTTTGCTTCTCGTTTGTAGCTCGTTTGTCAAGGCTCTGGCCCAGCAACGAATAAAGACTGTGACTACAGTGGATCCCAGAGGCACACATGCCTTGGCACCCCCATATGGGACCGAAAAACATGGGGAAAAAATGTTGACCCCAAGGCGTTTCATATCGGGCGGGCTGGCGAATTGGCAACGCTCGATCGGAGGCCCAACACTTTTTAATTACCCGCAAAAGGTGCGGCCATTTGAACTTGACTTTAATTGGCTCTCCCAACAAAATAATACCGACAACTACCTGTGTGTGTTCTCCCATATTTTTTGGGGTATTTTTATTAGGGCGCACCAATTGCCTTTGAATGTCTTTCACTTTGGTCTTTCACTTTTTCATTAACGCAACTAATTGATTGGACCCGTGTGCGGAATGTTATGCAACATTGCGTGCCACAATTTTCGATGGCAGTGCTGGGCCAGCTAATTGAATACAGATTACCAAAGTGTAACAAGTGCAAAGTGAAGTCAGCGACGGCGACTGCATATTAAGATGTACACCGGGCGACCAACAATCAGGGGAAAACTGTGTAGTTTACGGGGAATCGTCAACTGCAAAACGCCCCCACTTTGCAGTTTCATCAGCTTTTATGATGCCATTCGGGGTGACTCCTCCTCGGAGCCACTGAAAATGCTCATAATTTGATAATGGCATCAATTAAACTTGATTGCCTGGGCTGTCTTCTCCATGCTAGCTGCCATTGTTTTTCACATTTTTGTGGCGGTAATTAGCACCCAGGCGAAATGTTTATGCGCCAGCAGACAAAACTTCTTACTGCCGGGCGTACAAGCGGTGTCATTATCTCGGCACTCAACTGTGCGAAATGGCATTTTTATCACGCAGAATGAAGTCACATTTGCTTAGGCAAATTAAATGGGAGAACTCTTGTCTGTTGGTTGTCTGGCTGATCGATAAGTAGACGCAAGAAAACAAAAGACTTGCGCGACGAACTTGGCTGCGGCTGCGAGTCGAGCTGAAAACATAATTTTACGCGCCGCGGATTTCTCGACAGCCTTCCCAGCATTGTTGCCTGGACCCGTCCATCATCATCAGTTGATTTTGATGGTTTTTGTATAGATGCACCTAAGGCATCACATTTTATTCAGTGCTTTATTATTAGTTGTTTAAAAAACCTCTTCCCTGTTACAGTAGGTTGAAAGAAATAAGATCCTATGCTTAATATAAAAAATATGAAATTAATTTGTAGAAAATACAGTGTATTCCCTATTCCACTTTGGCATAGTTGCCTCATTTTATTCGTTCCCTGACTCCCATAACGATGGGCTTCATATTAATCTCAATAAGCGGGGAACTGGTGCATTTGCCTCGTGTCAGTTTTGGTTGCGCTTGCTGATTTTGCAATTTACTTGCAATTTCTGCCCGCAAAACGGGTTCAAAGCATCGGACTTCCCGCACCAAGCCGGGCAAGTTCTTGGCTCTTGCACATGCACTTGTTGCAGCGACCGCCCGGTTATTTATTTAATGCAGATTTTTAATTGCCTGTCACATAAATTCCACAGATCTGCGGGCGTTTCTCGCCCGCCGGCGATCTGACATTTCGATTGACCTTCAAAACGCCATTAAAATCAACGCCGCATCAGAATGCGCTTATAAAAATGCGAATAAAATCGAGAACCGTTAGGTCTTAGCACACACAACTCATCATGGCCAAAAAAAATGCGGCTAAAAGGCTTTCAAGTATCGAAATGATAAATAAAGCCAAATTAATTTGTGAATATAAAACAAAAACGCCAACAAGAAATATGCTGATGATGTAATTAAGCTGTAGAAAGCAGGAGATATGTAGATATTGAGAGATTGATGAGGGGCCGAATTCGGGAAGAGAATTACGAGTTGCCTGACCACCAGGAAAAGTAATATTTACAAGAGTTAGCTAAATAAAACCCCGTTTTTAGATTGAAGTATAATATATCTTTTAATTATTACCTCTGAATCAAAAGACTTAGGAAACGAACTTCTTTTGATATCGATTTTAAGAGAACAGCAAAGAGAGGCAGCCGCCAGACACCCGAAGCTTTTCCAAGCTTCGGACACGCTAAATGCTATTAAGCCAACTTAGCCATGAAGCGACAAGGCGACGAAAAAACTGAAAAGAAACGCCAAGAAATACCGAACGTAACCGAACTTACGGTATGCAACACGGGCGAGCTAAGGCCGCCAGGTAAGCTCGCCTCCTCTGTTTCTGTTTCTGTTTCTGCCTCGGCCGCTGCCACAGTCGGCGTCTGCGCAGGCGTCGCTGCCCGGGCCAAGCTCCGCTTTTCAGTCTTCAGTTGAGTCGCGAAAGTCGTCGAGTGCGTTTGGTTGCCGTTCGTCCGCTCGATCGTGGGGCCGTTCAGCTGTAAAAGAAAATCCAAGCCACTGACCAAAAGAAAAACACAAACAAACTCTGAAAAGCCAAATCTGTCTGACGCGGTGGAACAAAAAAGCCAAAAAACCAAAACAAAGGTGAACCAACAAGAGAAGAAAAGAAACAAATCATCATCTCGCCATCGTCATTTCCCAAAATTTCACGATATCTTGTGCGCGCAGTCGTCGTAGTTATGCAATTGAAGTGCGTTCATAAAAATGACCAGATAGCAACAATTTCGCTTAAATTAATTTCGGGGAATTAGAAATTGTTTTTTTGAACGCCCGCCCGCCCGCCAGTCGCTGAGCCAATCTGCGAGTTTAATAGACGCATAAATACTGTTGGGCAAATCGCTTTCGTTTCGTATCGTCTCGATGTCAAAAATAAAATGCCAAATTAAATATTAAAATTATTGCAAACTCGTTTGGCAGCCAAGGCAGCGCAAAAAAGTGAAATTAATAAAGTGAAAAGCGGCAACGCGTTTGGCATTATAAAGTCGAGCAAAAGCATCGCCAGCAGCAATTACAAAATCAATATAAATAATAATAGAAAACCATTGTTGCAGCATAAAGAAAATAAATACGAGTACAAGTAACAGCGGCAACAGCAACAACGAGAGGAACAGTTAGGGGCAAACACTTTTCCTCTGCGAATACGTAATCATTGGGAAAATATCAGCAATTTTGCAACAGTTTCGACACAACAACAACAACAACAACAACAACATAAGCAACAGCGAGAGCGACTGTTGCAGCGGCAGCAAAAACAAAAGTAATTGAGCAGAAAGGTGAGTGAGTGAGTGAGTGCAAGAGACACGCATGCAAAGCGCTAAAAAAAAAGCTTAAAAGAAGAGCCAAGGAAACCCTAGCAGCTTTAGCAGCCCTGCTAGCCCTTGCAGCCCTAGCACCTGTTGCCGTTTTCCTTGGAAAAAAGAGCAGTCCATTCATAATCGCACCTTTTTCTCTTTTTCATTGGGAAGCCTAACTGTTTTGCTTGGCACTGGACTTCCTGCTTACGCGTGTTTTTTATTTGTTTGTTTGTTTGGTGTTTCTTTTTTACGCTTGCTGTTGCCTCTTTGGCTGCCTCTTTGTTTGCTACACTTCAGTTTCATTTTCATTTAAATGCGAACAGAAAACGGAGCTCCAACTACACGAGCCCCGCTCAAGGTTGACAACATCATCTCTTGGGCCTGCTTCTGCGACTTTTGGGGCCGCTTTGTTTCACATTTCGGATTGCGTGTGTTCGCATTTGAATATGATAAAGCTCTGGGCAGGCAAATAGTTCCTCTTTTCGCAATCAATTCGAAGGTACCAGCGAACGAACGAGCGATTAGTGTTGAGTTAGCGGCACAATGTCAAGTTAATTTGAGTTCAGCAATCTGTGGTGTGGCATACGGGATACACTGCCAAAGAAACAAGGGAACAGGTCTCTTAAAACCCCGAATCCAATAAATACTCACTACAATTATTTTTATCGAATTATGTATAGTAAACTTTAGTATTTCTATTCCAAAGTCTGCCAAATAAAAGATTTGTTTGATTCTATCTTCGGGATTATTATTTTCCTCAATATCAGCTTTGTAAACTTCAAAACAAATAAGTTCTTTTGGAACTACTTTAATATTATTTTGAGCTCCTAACGGACATAGATCTTTTAAATATTAATAGATCTTTTAAAGATTTGCAACCTAAAATGCAACGTATATATTATGCTAGGATTATTTTCAGATCAATTTGATTTGCAATAGTGAAGATATAATATGTAAGATTCCCTTAAAGGCAATGTATTTGCTAGACTTATTTGATATTTATTTGCTTTGCAAGCTGAGTATTCAAACGTTTCTGTTATTTGATGTATCATTTAATTAAATTCTGTCTCAATACACACTCGTGGATAATATCTCTTTGGCACTCATCTCGATTAGTCACATTTTAATTGCTTTCCGCTCAATTTGGCATCCTAATTGGTTTCGCTCAGTGAATGTGTGGCCCTGGACCGCGGCAGATGGATGAGTTTTTCTGTCTGCCAGCCCGCCTTCGAGCTCAAATGCATTTAATAATGAATCAGGCGGGCATCTTGGCTCAAAATGTGCAGTAGGTGTTGCCATTCCGATTCCGATTTCATTACGATTGCGACAATACGGGCGTATATGCATAAATACGAGTGCGAGTGCGAGTACGACTGCCAGTACCTGTACACAAATATCCAAGAAGAAGAGCTCTGATGAGGCAGGCGCATGGAGAGGCGAAAGGAAGGAAGTCGATGTCGGCATGAGTTTGCAGTTTCATTGGGCTTCGGTTACACAGCCTGGGACTCTGGTCTCAGCTTTCAGCTTCAGGTTCGTCTACAGCTTCAGCTACAGCTTCAGCAGCAGCAGCAGCAGCAGCTTTAGCTTTAGCTTCTTCTCATCATCTTGGCGGTTGTTTGTGGGAGTCAATTAGTGGGCAAAATTTAAATACAACACCGAGGGAGGCGGCGAGGAAGTGGCGGCGGGAAACGCCATGGCACCCAATTATGCATCCATAAATGTAAACAATCGTCGAAAAGACCTCTAAAGTGCGGTTCTTCTGCCAGCGAAACGCCAGCCAGACAAAAACTAAAAACCAAAAAACCAAAAACTAGTATAAGCCACGAGCACAAGAAGTGCTGAAATCTGTCTATAGGCAAAAGTTCAGCATTCTGCAGACAATATAACGTGGCCAAACTAATGGGAAATGTCAGTCAGCCAGTTGGCAGACAACGTTGACTTCATTTACATTTTCCCAACAACATCCCCGAGAGATACTAAGCCCCGACTTAAAAAAGGTCGCGCAATAAATTCGTTTTGCAACTCCCAGCACTAAACACTTCAGTATTCCCGAAACTAATTTCGATTTGGCCAAATTCCAAACAGAATTTGCATTTGACCGATTAAGCAGCGGTTCTTTCACCATTTCTGTGTCATTTCTTTGCCATTTCTTAGCCAATTCACGTTGTACGCATATTTCATGAGCTGTCGATCCGATCGAATCGATTCTATTCCAGGCCATTCCCCGCTCTCCAAATGGCAACTGTTCATTAGCAGGAAAATAGGTTAATCTCATGCGGCACAGCGCCGTAATAAATAGAGGTATATTCTTTATGGAGGAGCGTCCACACCTCTCAAGTGGCCACAAAAAAAATAATAATGGAAGAGTGGTTTTGTGAGTGCGTGCAAGCGTAGATTTGAGGGCTAATTAAAGCGCCGCCAGCAAACTGTGAAAAAGACGTTAGCACGTGTTGTTGTCTGGCTTGTCGGCGATTAGCCAGTTGGATGTAGATATAGCATATAGATACAGATACAGATACAGATACAGATACAGATACAGATACAGATACAGATACAGATACAGATACAGATACAGATACAGCGGCCTTTAACGCCTCGCCGCCAGACAAAAGGTATCTTTATTAAAACATTATTTCGCGGTGGCATTGTTGGTGGCGCGGCGTATAAATTGCATTTTAAATACAATCTCCGTCTGTGGGCAGGGGCGGCTTCCCAATAGATCTGCCGCTGACTCAATCAGCCGAACAAAGCGCTTCAACACAAATATTATGATCTTTCTGATTGTTCCACACAAACTTCCGCCGCCCGGCTTCATGATCCTCGGCAGCAGTATCATTATTATCATCATTATCATCGTGCGGCTGTGGCAGCTTTGTATACAAACACTGAAAGTGAAAACTTGGATGCTTTTTTGATTGCAAGCATTTGATAAAAGCTAAATGAACGGAGGCAGCCAAGCAGGCGCACCGCACCGGCTGGGAAGTCGAAGAGTCGGAGAAATTTTGTCATTTATTGAGCCAACTAATGATGGTTAACGTAACGCTATTGCACAGCGAGAAAGTGAATTAAAGTGGTTCAGTCAGTACTTGAGATTAATTGAAGGGAAATGATTTAAATTACACGATAAAAACCACATGGCCGGGTTATTGAATTCTATGAAATTGTGTTAAAAAAAGAATTCTGACTGTTGCCTTGCCAACCGTGAAGAATTGATGTTCCCAACTTCTTGTGGTTTTTTAATAACTTTCTTTGGTCATTTATTGAGCCAACTAATGAGGGTTAACGTAATGCTGCTGCACAGTGAGCAAGGAAATTAAATAATTGAAGGGAAACTATTTAAATTAATTCATGAGATTATTGCATTGCATAAAATTGTGCATCCCGATTGACTGTCATTTCAATTTACAAACTATAGACCAGCGGTGGGCACAGATTCATGTTGATTCCCTTTTGTTCGAGACATTCACTGCTTTTTGTTTTTTGGAGCACTGGAAGCCAAGTGAGCAAGGGAGTGCCCATGGCTGCCATAGACCATTGCTTTGGCCATAATTAAGAATTTATTTTGGCAATTTCTTGTGGTTATTTAATGACTTTCTTGGCCAACTTCTTCCATTTCTCTGCGGCTTTTCTCCGTCTCTTTCTCCGCGTCGGCCAAAAGAAATCAGCCGCAGTTTCGGACTCGGTTTCGGTTTCAATTTCGTTTAGAGTTTCAGATTCGGTTTCAGTTTCGGTTTCGGGCTCACTCAGTTGTGGAAAATTTAGTGCAGCGCCGCTGTCATAGCCCGCTTCAAATTGCTTCGTTTACACAGCAGAAAAGCTGCGGAGCAGTTGAGCGTGCAGGCGAAAACGAAAGCAGAAGCAGTTGCAAGTTGCCTTGCTTTTTTCCTTCTTTTTTCTCACTTTTCTTGTTTCTCGCTTATTTTTGACTTGTTTTTCATTTGCTGAATTTCATGTTGTTCGGGCTTTTCACTCCAGTTGCCGTTGTTGTTGTTGCTGCTGCTGCTGCTGCTGCATGTTGTCCGTTTCGGTTGCTCTTTTTGGCCAACAAATTGTTGCACGGACCTCGCTTTTGGTCAGGGCAACCTGAAACGTAACGGAAAAATGCGGAACACAATCTACGCGAAACTTAATGAAAGTGTCAACTCGTTTTCCGCGGCAGCTTTTTTTTGCCTGATTGCCAAAAATACTCTCGCAAGCGGAGGGAAAAACCACGTTCAATATTGAGCTTTGTGTCTTATTAATTTCGATTTTCTTGGCCTATGGGCTGCCTTTGTTGACTTGAAATCATATTTGATTTAATGCCCCACGAGAGTGTAAAAAGGTGTCAGGTAATTTGTGGATTTACATTTTGAAAGTGCTGCAACACAGCAGTCGCCGTTGCATTAGCAACCAAAATCAATCAAAACGAACCGAACCGGACCGGTGCGACAAGACAAGATAGTCAGTCGGAGAAGATCTTCGGGAAAAAATTGAAATGTTAATTTTAGGGGCTTTTCGTCTTTCAGCCATCCATTCAGCTGTTCATTTGTTTTTGTCGGATTGCGCAAAGCGCTGACAGTTACATGACTTTGAAAACGTATTTTATATGTTGATGCGCGCCACAAAAATACGACTATTCATATCGTATACACATATGATTTAACATATTTTTGGTATTTTGGGCTTAATAACTATAGCTGGTGATGGAATGGTGAGCGCTCTGCGTGCGTGCCATGGATGGGAAATACGATTTTTTGCGAAATCGAAATGCACAACCTGTCGGTTGCTGTTAGCTGATGGCTGTTTACTTTTGGCTGTTACTGTTACCGTTCGCCGATGCTGATGGCACGATGATGCGATGCTGCTTCTGCTGCTGTTGCTGCTGCTGCTGATGCGCTCAGGTGTTAAATGCCCAACTGGCCGGGCTGAATGGCAGTTCCGCAATACGATTCGATGTTAAACGCTTTGGATTTCGCATTATTAGCTTCCCGATGTGAGCAATTTTGCATAATTTGCACCGCGCACCGCCGCGCATAATGAAAACCTTAACCCCAGACGAGGAACTGAACCAGAAACACGAACGCCACTTTCACGCTATGCAAATTGAAGCATTTGCAGACAATGCGCTCCGCCGACAAGTGTTAGGAAAATATGATCCACGCAACGCAACCCACTCACTCACACGTGGATGCATACATATACTCGTATTTTTGCTCAAACTTTCAACAGTTCAACCTTCAGTGGGTGGCCGGGGTGGCAGGTGGAAAGCCACAAAACAACAGCCACTCGAGGGGAAGAAGTATCAAAAATTTTAACATTTAGTGTGTCTCAAGGGCCGACTCAAGTTGCCACAAAATTCACACCTTTTTAATTGGACACTGAGTACAATTTTGAAGGCCACCCCGCGGAGCTTGGCATATTCGAAGAAAACGATACTTTTCTAAAGAAAATTAAGCGGATCAGCCGGGCACCATGTTGAAATCTTCCCAGCACGCCTATTATTTCAACAACTTACCAAAGCCGGCCCAGACTTCTTTCTTTCCGACCGCCGCACAAGTCAATGACTGCTTAATTTAATTTGGCCACAAATCAACGGCCACATGTATCTGTTTCCCTTCGATTTTTTTCTCTTTTTTCGGGGAGAACATTTCGCTTGACCTCTGTGAAAGCAATTTCGTTATGGGCTATCCAGTTTTCGGCCAATCAATCATGTCGCTGGGCCAGCATTCTTGGACCTCCGATCGCATATCTTCTTCGCGGCTCCGAAAGTATCAAATGAATCTCTTCCATCCCATTTTTCGACGCTTCATTAGGCTCCCTCAGCCATCCAGCCATCCAGCCACTCAGCTACTTTCATGTAGTTTCTGGTTACATAATGAATCCATTAGGGGTGCCAAAAATACTTTCTAGCCAAGGAACGAAGCAACCCGACAAAGCAACTCGCTCACAAAAACAAATTTATCACGATCTGACCTTAACATTTGGCTGGTCAGCTAAATTTGCAAATGAATCTGCAGGTTTATGGCCTATCATTAGCTGTGAATTATGCAGATAGCTCCCAGGCAAAGCACTCAAAAAATATGATGGAAAAAGTAATTTCAGGATCAATTTCGGCATTCAAATCTCCTCAATTTCAATTGAATTGCGTGTAATATACTTACTACCAGGTCTTGCCTAAAGCGGTGATCAATGGAATTACCATATTTTTCCAAAGACAGGCATCTGTCACGTCATCAACTTTGCAGACAGCTAATCTCTGGTAATGTTTGCTGTGCATGTAATTGATGAGGCGCGGATGCTGATGATTTAAGCTGGTTTGCAACCAACGAGACGTACCCGGCTAATGCCTGACAGTCTCGTGACGCACTCGTGATCTGAACTCTGCTTGAACAATGCAATCGTCGGGGGGTAAACGAACTGCAAACTATTTGCACTCCCGTGTCTTGTGCACTGTGAAAAAAGGCAGCTAGCTAGCTGCTAACGACCTCTTGACAAGGCACACACCTGGCCCCAGTCCCCAGTCCACAGCCCCAGCCGCAGCCCCCTGCTTTCGGATGCAATTGCATTAGAATCATTTACATTCGCCGATTCAATTAATATGCAACTAGCGTTGTCAGTGCGATTGTCATCATCAAAATTCTTTATTGATTGCCTAGAGTCGTGTCGCAGCGCTCTTTCCCCTCGTAAAATCCAATAATAATTCATGACGTTGACTTTCATTCATAAAAGCTGACGACGACTGCTCGGTAGTTGAATATGCAGTGAATGTTGTCGTAAAATTATGCATATTTTCTTTACAGGCCCCGCGAGCCGGAGGAAAGTTCTCTAGAAAGTTTCGAGTAACGAGAAACGAGTTTTCCGCTCGTCCATCAGAAACCCAACTGCGGCGGGGCAGCTTTGGAATTTCCAACAAAGAATAATATTGTTTTTGGGTAGAACTAGCAAAGTTAGGCACTCTTATCGTTCGGATACCCACCTATTTTGAAGCATCTCGGAGCTTACATGCACACCACCTTTGAGTGTCAGGCACTTTGAATAGATTGCGTCACCTTTTCGTACAGAATAATGCCGTGTGGGCAGACTCAATGTCACTTAAGACAAAAACTCACCAAACTCCAAATGAAGAGAGAATTAAGCTTTGTTGTGGGAACTGAAAATGCTATTATTGCTCAAACCGATTTGTTATTTTCAACACTTGTTTCCCAAATCAATATTTGCTGGCAAATTATTGTGCATTCGCTTTCCACTTCCATGTCATTCGGGCAGAGTTATTGAACTCGCCGGAAAAATGTTTGCTTATAATTCAATATCAATATCAATTCGCTGGGCAATTGTGAAAGTTCAACGAATTTGAAATTCAAATCCGAGTTCGATTCGTTCGGTATTGAACTTGGATGATGATGATGAGGCGGCGCTTATTAAGAAATAATCGCCAATTGGCATTATTTAAATGATTTCAAATAGCAGAGGCTGCTGTTTGCAGCCGAAGTTTGTGAAAGTTGCTGCACATTTTTGCGTGCGCGAGGGAAATACTAGCATTCGTATTTATTATTTTCGCCTGAAAAGTGAATGCCAAATGGCCAGAAACAGACAAACATTTTCCCAATTCCTGAGGCTCCGCGATGTTTGTCTTGCGAAATTTGTAACTGTAAGCGATCAGGGAAATTATCGGCCCGGCCAAATCAGCAAAGTCAACACGCACACGGCCACGGGGCCAGATAAAAAACGGAAAAGGCTAAGGCCAAAAAAAACACAGACACTGGGCCGTCGGCCGTCGGCCGTCTGGTGATGACTTTATTTTATGGCATCAAGTGGCAGCAGCAACGGCAGTTGTGTGTTCTGTTTGCAAGAGTCCAGTAACGAAAACACAGAGCCTCCCTATCCGCATCTGGGGAGCTCCTCAGCTGAGTGTGCAGGATATTCGAGCACCACTTGGCCGCCACTCTGCCCTGCCCTCCCTGCGTCCAGTTGCCACCAGGCAGCTGGAGGAACTGCAGCCGTCCGTTTGTGGGCCGTTAATTGTCCGTCATACAAAGGCAACTTCTTGATATGTCAGCGTTATTTGGCCAGAATTGTTCCGAGAACACAGAGAGATGCCGTTTAAGTGTTTTAATTTGACGTGGCCCATAAAGAATGCGCCTGATTTTGTGCATATAATTGGATAAAAGCTTATCCGTATTTGGGTTGAGTGGATGGAATCGTTCTTAAGGATGTTAAGCCGAAAAAATGTGTTACAAGTGCGTAATTATGCGCGAAACTTTCCCAAAGATTCTGCTGAGCTGTTCTACATTCATTTAAAATACGAGCTTGCCTCGACGAGATCCTCGAGATCCTTTGTTAACAAAGAAAACTGAGTTATAGACAAGCCCCAATCCAAGTCTGCGATCCCATCAGTGACACTCGGAATGCAATCCACGTAATTATCCGACACAAACCCAAACTAGAACACGTATGTTTTCTCAAGTACGTGCTGAGCCTGTAGAACTTTTGTCTGAGCTGGGACTGGGGGCTGGCCACCACTTATATTATATATGTTCTATATACACCGATTTCTGGGGCCACATTTCGGTATTGTGTCGCAGACAGTGGGCCCTTTGTTGGCTATAAATAACAATAGTTTGGCATGGCTTTTTGTGTGTGTTGGCACAAAGGAAAATGCAGCTCAATAAACTGGCAACAAATGGCGACAATCGGACAGGAGAAGTCGCAGAGGCACTGCCAAACACTGAGACTTGTACAATTTAACGGCTTTTGTTGCATAAACGGAGCTGCAGCGGCAGCGGCAGCGGCAGCAACATTTGTTATGCGATTGCAATCTATGGCTGGCGCGCAAAAAATGGCGTCGATCGTTGACAGTGCCAACAGAGATTGTGCAAAGGCGATGAATATTTATGGCCAGCCCTTGCAGCATCCAAAACTCACTCGCACAGTCAGTCAGTCAGTCAGTTAGTCAGCTAGTCAGATAGTCAGCTAGTCAGCTGCTCAATATAGATGCCGCCAATCACTCATTCGCATAGTTTCGGCGTAAAAAAAGAAAGCCAACAAAAGTAGCTGCGGCAATTATAGACGCTAATAACAAAGACGGCTAAATATATGACAACAGGTTGCCGAACCTCCTCGCACATTTGCATGGCCCGCGAGAAATGCCTCGGGGTTTGGAGAGTGTGAGCACTTTCTTGCCGCTACGCGCCGTCTGGCAGCAAAAAAATCAAAAACAAAAGCTGCGAATCCCCTCCCCCCCAACGATGTTTATTATGCAATGAGCGTTTTTTTCATCGACATGACAATCGCAGCTGTGAAAAAATCACAAGACTTCCATCGGAATACCCTAGCAACACCTCGGGGAACAAGCTAAATCTTATAGAGTTTGGCTCTTCTTGAAGTTCTCTTTTGGGATTAGGAAAAATTCCAAGACTTCCATCGGAATACCCAACAACAACTCCGGGAACAAGCTTCCAGCTTCTTCTCTTTTGAGATTGGAGATGATATATCTAAACTGCCTTTGTTCTTCCCATTTAAAAGTCTGCTAGCGACTTAGCCCGATTAATCTTTGAAGCCATGAAAGAGTATTTCATAACCAACCCTCTAAGTGGTAATTTCTACCTTAAGTTTACAGGTGATTTCTGCTTTATTTACCTTTATTGCGGCTCTTGTCAACGTGCCTGGGATGGTATCTCACTGACTCCGTCTGATTCACAGACCCAATCGCTCAGTGGTGATCGGAGTACCCAATCTGCGATGCGTAGCCCGCACCGCATGATCGTCATAACAAGCAATTTCAATAAAAATCGCATGTTTTACACATAAATTCTAGGGCCTGGAGGAGCACATCAATTTAGCCACATACTTTAGGAGGCCAGAAAATACAGGAAGGCAAATTGCATTGGTTTTTCGCATCTTTTTTTTGGTTTTGGAGCCCGCTCTGCATGCGGGATGACTTGTAAAAAGGGATTCCAGGTCATAAACAATAAAGTGTATCCCCGGGAATGGTGCCAGGTGCGTTGAACTCGAAACCCGAGGGATGCCATGAATCTGTTTGCTTTGCAATTCGAGGAGAGCTGGCGTTTTATTTTTTGATGGGCCCCTGTCGGCACATGGTAATGGGAATATTTGGTAATGTGTTTGCTGTTTTTTTGTTTGCTGGGGATGATGCCGTTATGTGGAAGGCCGGCTCCCTTCAGATCTGCCTGCACATAAATATTATGTATTTCGGTTTACAACGCGAATATTCACACACAACCTTTAACGACGCGATCTTTATTCTTTTCAGAGGACAGAGACCCCAAAAACACAGCACACACAAGATGGTGTCGCGTCGAAAAATTCTATCACGTTCACGCGACGATCTTAATCTTGACCAGACGTTCACCCAGCAGGAGGAAGAGGAGGATGTCTGGTATCAGAAGGATAAACTCTACAAGGTGAGTGTGGGCGATATAAGGGATTCTCTGAAATTCCGGGATAACTTATTCCCACTAAAAACTGTTGAATTAGCCGCTTAAGGAGGAGATATCTTCTAAATTGTATGTTATAAGTTTATTAAGGTTAGAATCATTGTTAGGAACAATTTAACCAATTTCGAGAAACCCTAGTTAGTTTGGTAGTCTTCCAATATTTGAAGCTATCAGAATTGAATGGTTTTAATGGTCTTATAAGCTGATATTGCCTTGTAAAAGATATGAGAATACAATGAATATCGATTCAGTTCTTCGGAAATATAATTAAGAAAATAAGTTAACAGTATTTTTAGGAAAAATGTAAGCATTTTAAGGCAAGCGATGTTGGTTTGGAACACCTTTTCCTCAAAACTTAAAGAAGCTACCAATAATAAAACCTTTCTGGTAGCTCATTTAATGGTTATTTTAAGCATATGGGAATCCAAGAAATGTGGGTTTTGGGTTCCCCGACATCAAGCCCCAAAATTTACCTGCATTCGTTGAACTTAATTCGATATTCTTGGCTTTGAGACTTCCCGCTGCATTCGCGTTGCAACCAAATAAATACCAAAATAACAGGCGAGAAGAAACACCGCTGAAGGCTGGCCCTGGCCCACCGGCCGTCGCTGAGTGACTTCCGCTTGGCTTGAAGAGTCAGTCGGCTCCTATGATTTGTGGCTATTTTCCTGTCGCTCATTCTCAACACGTGCGCCCAACGCGAAGTCGAGTCAAGACGAGTCCACCGCATTGGGGTCAGCATGAAACGCACTAACGCCGCAGCTATGCTATCTGTTTTTCCGTTTTTTAGGTTTTGGTTTTTGGCTTGGCTTTCTGCTGTTTGTTGTATTGACCAATTGCATTAATTACCGTTAGGCCATCGCATTGCGTTGTGCATTTTTAATTTGCCTACGGGCCAAGGCAGCAAAAAGCACAGCAAAACCCCAGTACACAACTGTAGTACGGCCGAAGTAAATGGCGCAAAAACTGCGAAGCAACTGCGCCCGTAAAAAATCGAATGAGCAGGAGGGGCAACCCTAATGTTTGGACAAGCCCAGCACGAGCTCGAAATCGGTTTCCTAGCCCATCTTCGACTGCGATATACAATATTATTGTTTTTTCGAGTCCGTTATTCTCTTTTTATTTGTGTTTGGCTATGTGTGGGAATTCCATTGATGAGGCTGCTGCTAACCCTTTGACTTGGCACCTTTTTCCCCGCCAAGGAGTGTTTTTTTTCTTCGTCGGCCTGGGTGTGTGTGGTTTCAGTTTATGGCTGCCTAACGAATATAATGCAAGTCAGCTGCGTGGCTTTTGGATCGCTTAGGCTGAAGTTTTAGGGTAATTTTAACCTTTCAACTCGTTTTGGGGGCTCTTAAGCGATTGCCGCATGCTTTGGGCGGATCTTGGCCATTAGTCTGGGCCAGCAAGACACTGAGATAAAATGAGGTAAATTTATGCTATATGCTTTCTGGGTTCTCTAATCCATTTTTACCATTTTCTCTGCCACCTCAAATGTGGCTTCATTTGCTGCCATTTACCCGCCAACCACGTAAACACGTTAACTCTTTTAGTTCATTTTTGGCAAGCGCTGCTGCCCACGCACCCAAGTGGGCTAACTGCAATTCATTAAACACAACAGCTCATGCACGGCACACTGGCAAACGCCAGACACAGAGAGAGCCATCAAAACGCTGGCCATTAAATTGATGTTTTATTTCTAATGGGGATTTGCATAAATTTCTGTTTACATCAGCGTGATTCCAAAGGCCTCGCCCAAAAGTGAAAAGCGTGCAGCCGTCGATCTCTTTGCTATTCCGCTGTACGAGTATTTGTCTCGTTCCGTCTATGGGGCATGTTGCAATTAGCGTGAGCGTGGCATCCATATAATTCCGTTTAGCCTGCCCCAAACACAAAGGCGTCCACAGAAAAACTCTATTTCCCATGCTGATGGAAACGGCAACAAATTATGTCTGAATTTTCCTTTTGTCGTTTTGGCCAAGGGGGTGGGAGGGTATGGGGCTGGCTACCCTGTTTCTTTTTTTTTGGCCCTTTGATTTGGCTTGCTTTTGGTTTTTGCTGCTGCTGCTGTGCTTGAAGCGCTTATTGGGAAATTGCTGTTGCTGTTGCTGCTGCTGCTGCTGCTGCTCTTGCTCTGGCTGTGCTGTGCTATTTTCAATATTGTTTACAAATTTATTATCTGGGAACGGAGCAGACCAGAAACAGCACAAAAAATTGGCATACCAAACAAAAGACTTAGGCAACGAACTTGCTGCAAGCATCGATAGAAGTAGAATGCTCTTGCGTCAGCGACACAAAACCAAACCATTTTCGCATTCGTTTGGGTGAAAATGAAAGTTTTCTTCGCCACTTTTCCACCTCCGTGCACTCAAGGCTTTTCATCTTGTCTTTGTTTTCCTTTTTGTGGATCGGTGGCGGTGCGGCGGCTGTTTTGGCACCCGTTCACCTGGTTTCAGTCTGTGTTTCGGTTTCGCTTTTTGGCCCGGCCCGAGCAACAGGATTTGGCGTTGGCGTTTGCCACAAAATAAAATAAGAAATGAAAAAACTGGTGAGCAGGAAAAACCACTAAAACGAGACAGACATGTCCCCCACACACCAGCACTTAAATACACATGTGAGTCTGGCTTTAAAAGCCCAAAAATTATACGACAAATTCAATGGAAACTTTTCCCCAGCCACTTCATCAACGTCCAGGATCAATTGAGTTTCCTGCTCATTTCTTGATTGATTTACCTCTAGCGGAAGAGTGCCTCTGGGCCATTATTATCGAGCGTCAACTCATGAAATTTGCATAAATTATATAAGTTTTGGCAGAGCTGAACCCACTTGACATTAGCTTGGAGCTGGAGCTAGAGCTGAAGTTTCTGTGCAACAATTTGGGTTAGCCAAACAAATTGAAAATAAACATATCAATGAACTTTGGACATCTACCTGTCACAAGATGAATTTATCAAGACCGTAATAATTTGCGGCGATTGTATCTATTAGCTCGATGGAGACTCAAAGAGACAACCGCCGCCACCGCCGCCGGATCCCAAATAAAAATCATTTTATTAAATGTCAACTTGCAGCGATGGGAGCATCTGTTGCCGTTGTTTCCTTCCTTTGCCCGAGTCGTGACTGCAAAAGTTCAACAACATTTTACACTAAAAAGTGCAACCAGCAAACAGCATCCAGCACCCAGCACCCAGCTGATATTCTCTGCCTCATCTTCTTTTTGGCTGCTGCGGCATTGCTGCACGTGTTGCAAGCAGCCAACAACCATTACAGATCTCTTGCAACAGAATAATAGACTTTAATTGCGCCCACAGAAATGTGGTTTGCGTCTCTTGACGTCACGCAGCCTCTGAGTGTCTCGCATATTTTTGGCCCCCCAAAAACGGATCCGCACAAGTATTTCATGTGTTACCGATTCTCTGACTTAATGTTGTTCATATGCTAATGCAGACATATGTATACATTAAAGCTGAAACTCGTTCGGCAAACCCGTTCGTTCGAACTGAGCTAATTTCCATGCACAAATCAGATTACGTATACGCCGGGTAGAACACGCGCTTCTGGTGTGGCTGCCGCAAATGCTTCTGTCTGCGGCTTCTGTTGCAACTCCGGGACTAATTAAAGTTTAAGCTCACCGCCAACCACTCGATGAACTTCGGCATTTTGAGGTCGTTTCTCTGCACGGCCTAGAAATATGAGCCACAACAAGTTGTAAGCAACCAGTTTGTCTACTACACTTGAGCCTACAAGATTCTTCTGCCACTCTTGGGGGCTGAGCAGTGAAACCTGAAGTGAATCTGCCCAAAGAATCCAACGGAATGAAATCAAAAGTGCCAGGCCAGACCCGGCCCCATGCTAGCCATACAACTGGCAATCTCAATCTCTCGAAAGCCGCCGAGTGCGCAAACGCAAAGGCAAACGCAAACGCAAAGCATCTGAAAAGGTTAACAAGTTTTACTACATGATTTATTTGCATTTTTAATGTGTGTGCCAGCAGCCCGAGCTTGGGGCTGCTTCTGCTGCTGCTTCTACTGCCTCAGATGCTGCTGCCTCTAATGCTGGATGTTGAATGGAATGAGCCCAAAACTCACTTGAGCTGCCTAGACGAGTTTTGCCCAAAAGTCTGTCTGTCTTTCAGTCCGTTGGTCCATAGAATTGTGGCCAAAAGCCAAGCCAACATTTGATGCTAGTGACTGCTCACTCACTCCCTCACTCACATTTTGTTGTGCTCATATTTTTCATATTTTTTTGGGTCTCTTGTATATTTATTATTACCCAAAAAAGTGGCTGAAATTGTGGGCATGTTGGTTACTGGGCTAATGGCTTTGTTTATGACGTTCTTTGTTCGGGTTAATTGAGCCAGCCAGGCAGAGCAGTGAAAATGCCCGGCTGTTGGGTTTTTCGGGTTTTCTAAAGCTATGCATGCACATGAGGTTACAGTACGTTCCGGTCATATAAAGCAACCTAAAAAGAAGAGCCAACTTTTACTTTTATCTAGTGGCAGCCACTAGATCGTCACTCTTTTCGATGAAATGTTTGGCCAGCCATCGATTACTTGTCGAGGAATTCGTATATTAGGCACAGGCAGGTATATGTAAGCCAGGTTTATATAAAGCAGAAATGTAAAATATTTTCAAAGTGCACTTAAGCATGACGCAAGCAAAGAGCATGGCATAGCTGAGCAGAGCAGTGCAGTGCAGTGCAAAGCTGCAATCAAAAGCCTTGCAGCACTTCAAATATCTATGCATATAAGTATATTGTTGGATATAAAAAAGACTTCAAGCAGAGCAACACAAATGCTTAAGCTGCAACAGCTACAGCCACAGCCACAGCAAGAGCAACGGCGATATCGTTGTCTATAATTTTATATGTCTTACTGCACCACGACGCAAGCCGTAGACGTGGCCGGGACTGAAAACCCAAGCCCGGGTCTGGTCTGGTCTGGCTCTGGCTCTGTGTGCTCGTGTCAGCATTTGCTCCGATTTGATTTTAACTTTTATTTAACAAACTGCAAAACACAACACCGGCGCAAAGGCAAACACAGACTGACGCTTGTAATGGCAGCCACCAACAAAAATAAGTAAAAGTGAAAAAAAACTGAACTGAAACAAAAAAAACTTAAAACGCAAGCGCCCAACAAGGCCGTTCACTTTGGCACAAACATACCAACACTCACTGTAGCCGACTCTGATCACGATGGAAAGTGAAAATTGCTAGCATTAGCTATAGTCGTTATGTTTTCCTTACGTCTTTTTTCAGCAAAGTTTTTTGCTTGCCAGATGCCGCGAAACAAGTTACGAATCTCTTAGGATCAAATCGATTGATTTTTAGGGAATTTACGCCACTTTTTTGCCAAGAGCCATACGGTCTTAATCGGTTTAGAAAGGATCATTAAATCGGTAACTCAAATTATCTAAGCCGCGATCCTTATAGCTGCCTTTTAAACCAAGTGCGGTGGTCCTTTATTTGCGGTGTTTAGCAGTTAATGGCCATAAAATTAAAGCAACCTATGCCATTTAGTTGTGAAAGCTAAGGCAGGGTCTCTTAATTAAAAGCGGGTCTAATAATAAAAAATAAAAAAAGCGGGAAAGTAAAAATTACCAATGAATATATTGGTTTATTGACATCTTTTAGGCAATTGTGCAATGTATTTTAATATATTTGAGTTGTAAAATAAGCTTTAACCAATCATTATTAATCAATTAAAATATTTTTAATCCCTCACAGGAACACATTCAGGAAGTGCTGGACAAATGGACCCAAATCGACGACGAGATCTGGGCCAAAGTGATCGTCTTCGAGCGGAATCGGCGCGTGGCCAAGGCGTACGCACGGGCCCCGGTGCTGACCATTAATGGGTCCGACGATGGCTTCGACGGCATGCGGTGAGTTCGACGGCAGTTCCAAGTAGTACCATCCCCTTTCCGCCACCCTCGAGCCCAGTTAAACCAGCATAATTAACGGGCATTGCAAAGCAAAGGCAAATAAACAAACCAAGTGGCCGGGGCAGCGGGGCAAAAAAAGCCCAGCAAAACATATTAAACATGGGCAAACAATGCCTTTGAACTTTGCTAAAACAAAACAAAATAAGACACCTACAAAAAACATAAATATTAATGTCTGTTTGGGCATGGGCACCAGGCAAATTGTGTGCCCTTGACCCACTGGCAAAGAAAATCCGCAGCAGGAGCTCTTCTTTCGGATCGAAGAGGCTATTATTAATGTGATGGGCACTTGGCAACGAATCGCAACAGATTGGTAACATAAACAAATACAGCAAGGTTGAAGCGGCACTGACATACGACTCGAATTGAAACCGATTTAATCGAAAAATCACAGGACAAAATTAGATACAAAATAGGCATCTTGTAAATGAATTCTCTATCGTGCAATCTGCTTGTGGATTTTTGGGTCTGCTTTGTAATTTCGAAAACGTGTATTTAATTCCACTGACAAGTGTATCCACAACTTCGTTGCGAATGGCTGTAACCTTCGTCTTCATCTGCGTCTTGGCTTTTTGCTGTAATAATAAATGCCTGCTGATGTGCTCTCGAATGGGCAATGAATGAAACGCCCATCAAATTGATGGGCATCCCATTAAAATTTAATTCCCCCGATGAACTTCACCGGGCAGGCGGGCGGTTGGAGGAGAACCTTCGGGCAGGGGCATTGCAAAACGCTGACCTTAGTGGCAGAAACAATTTGTAGCATGTGAAAACCTAAAGAAAAAAAAGAACAAGCCGAAAATCAAGTGAAAATGCTTTAATAATTGCACGGATCCCCCCTTGGCTAGTGTGTTTCTATGAAATGAGCGATTTCCGTTTGCCAGAGCAATTTGAGTCAAGAATTCGGGTTGTTTGGAGGTCTTTCGAACGGTTCTTGGAATTTTTTCAATTTTTTCGCTTTTTTTTGGTTGCTGCAATTGCAGCAAGCGAGGGCCTAATTAACATATTCCGTTTCTCAAAAAAATATTACTCTTGCGTGCCAGAAATTGGCAAATGCCAAATGCTTTACGCTCAATTGCCGTGGCAATTTCGGTTGCCATGAGCCACGGCCCGCCCATACAGGCAAATGTCAAGAAGTTCTGGGCGAATAAAAGCGTTACCATTCAATGGATCCGAATGCATAATGCATTATGCTTTAGCTTTAGCCCATGCGCTACATGTGGCGATTATTCAGTTCAAATATTGAAAGAGCCGCCCATAAAAGGGCATCAAGTGCAGAAGACGGCAGAAGCGGCTTCCTTTGTAAATGGCCACAAATAGAGTTGCTGGCAGATGCCAAATGTCAACAAAGCCAAACCGGCGGAGCGCAAATAAATTGCCAACTCAAAACACAAACGAAGACAATGAAGATGGCGCGGGGAAAACAAATGAAATTGAAAATAATAACGAAAGTCATTCATTCAATTCGTTTTCGTTCGTTTCGTGACGAGGTCATCACAGATTGGCAATGCAAATTGCTCTTGTCATGGCACAGAGTCTTTCCTCTTTCACTCTGCAATTTCCCCCCCTGGCCCGTCCCAGGTGGTGGCATCAATGTTTTCCTACCACTACAACTTGTTGTTTATGTCAACTGCGGGTTAAGTACGCCTCCGGGACTTGGATTGGGATTGGGATCGGGAAAACTGAAAACTGAAAACTGAAAACCGAAAACTGCCTTTGCATGCCAGTAGTGTCAAGTTAATCAATTGGCAATTGCCGCCGACTTCAAACATGCACTCCGCAGGAAAGATAATTTATGGCCATGTAGCTGCCTTGTTTATGAGTTTCCCTGAATGTACTGGATGCCACTGCCACTGCTGCTGTTGTGTGGTCCAAAGACCCTTGTACTTGTCATGGCCATTGTTAGTTGCTGCTGCTGCTGCTGCTTCTGCTGCTGCTGCTGCTTTTTTTATCGCCGTCTAGGGCCGGCAGCTTGTTTGTTTAATTAGCCGCTGTCAGCGCTTGTTAGGCGGAGCTATCTTTCGGGTTAACCGAATTGCATTGCATTTGAATGTGCCTGCCAGGCAGGCGACATCATCGCCGTGCATACTAGACGATACCCACAGTATTCCACTTCACACGCAATGCTTTTCCTCCGAAATCAGGCAGGTATGCAAATAATGGAGCCCAGGCTATGATCTAAACTATGATAGGTGTTATATATACTCGTAGTGCTGGGACAGAGTGTGTGCAACCCCGACAATAACTATAAATCTGGCTCAAGTTAAGGAATGCTGGCATCTGTATGCTGCATTTTGCTGAATGCAAATGCAACCAATAAAGATTTTTGCCTGTGCAATTTCCAATTTATTTTTAAACCATTACCAGCATTTGCATTTAGATTTATGCCAACCGTCAAGTCAGGGCATTTAACTATCGGCCTGGCCAAGTGTATGCTAAAATCCATTTTTGTGTGTTGCATGCATAGACAAATCTCCATTTGCGGAGAGTGCTGCTGGCAGCTGTTGCATGTAAATTAATTAATTAGACTGACGCCGCGATGTTGCCGGCGTGAACGCTGCCAGTTGCTGGTGTTATTTGCTGGCGGTGTGGGCGCAGAGGAGGACCACACACGCAAAAAACAATGAACTATTACCAGCTGCGATCAATGATCTTCAAGACACATTTGGCTCTCAACAAGCGCGTTTAATTAATGGCCAATCCTTGGGCAATCATTGCCGGACCCCCCCTTGGCTCAATTCAACTGGCGCCTATATAAATTTATTGCTTTATGACAGTTGGAGTTGGACAGTTCAGTTTCAGCTACAGCTTCAGCTTCAGCTTCAGTTACAGTTTAGTTTTGTCTGGTTTTAGCGATTTTTGCGAAACATTTCATTGCGTGGGCGTTGCCAATCAAATTTGCATGTTGCTGGGAACAAATGAAATGGAAATCAAATCATGATATCAAGCTGCGCTCCGATTGCAACACACAATAAATACTATATTGTGCTGTGTAGCTGCCTGCCTGCATGTTTCGTGCGGAAAGGTGGAAAAAAAAACACTGAGGCTGGGACGGAGACTGAAACTAAGGCAGGGGCGCGCCAAGGTTGAGATTTAGTTTTGCGAGAGCTCTTTGAACGCAATTTGCTGGCCCAGACAAAAGACATTTTCAGCCCGTTTGCTGAGTAACCGCAGTAGTTGCAAAAGCAACATTGTCATTGTGCCTGCCACCGTTGCTGGTGCTGCTGGAGTTGGAGCTGCTGGTGCTGGTGCTGTTGCTGTTGCACACGTGCCACATTTGTCAGGGCAAGAACAATAGTCAAATTGTGGCAGCCTTCGGCCTTCGCTTTGCAATTTAAGGTGCGACCCAAAACTGGAGCGGGAAATGGTTGCTGCCTATAATTAGCCATAATCTAATTAAAGCCAAATCAAGCCAAACTAGTTCCCCCGATCGCGCTGCCAGTTCGTTTCCTAAGTCTTTCGTTTGGCGACTTTTACTAAATCCGTTTGCGTATTGTATGCTGGCCGCCCGATACGTTGAGTAGTGTGTCGTTGGCTATGGTATGGTATGGTATGGTATTTTTAACTGAACCGGTTGGACATTGTTTTTGCCCACTGGACGCGGGTCAAAAGTGGCCAACCAAGCAACCACCGTTCGAAACCAGTTGCCGTTAACTGCAGCTTTTTTTGCGGCCGCAGCAACTTAAATAGCTTGCCAGCAGCAGGGGTATCAGTGGTGGCTTCCTCGAAGAAGCCCCTCGAATCGTCCTCGCAAGTGCAGCCTGACCCACTGCACACGTTTAACTTGAACTCCAAAATCGCAACGGTTTCCAGTTTGCCCAGCGCGCAAGTTGGCTCAAAACGACTCTCGCTTTCGGCTGGCTGGCTGACTGGTCTTTGCGATGCCTTTCGCATTTCCAGCTCATTTAGGCGTGTCAGGTCTCGAAGTCCAGTCCTCAGACCAGACGACCTTGCAACCGATATACTTGTATACTATGTACACATATCAGCATATACTATACATAAGCACGATAATGCTTGCAATTTCGAAGTGAATGTGTCCAAGACATGCTCTGAATAAGTTTGTATCAAACTGACAGTGGGTTGGGCTGCTGCTGGTTCTTGGGTTTACCAAAATAGATTCCACCAAGAGAAGCTATAAATACTTGTGAAGGGAAATAACTCAAGCAGGGGTAGCCAAACGACAGAAAACTCTATTCAATATTCTCTTATTATTATCCAAATTCGAGTGTAATTGTTCGATTTGGGCAAATCTGAACGTACGATTACTTGTGAGCCGAGTCTGCCCTCAGATGTTGGCATTCAGGCTTAATAACATTTCGCTTTTGATGGCTCGAATTTAACGAAGCATTTACCGAACAAAGAACTGCAAATCCGCTTTCGGCTGCCAGCGGACCTGCAACCTTGAGAGGCACACATCAACAGCTAGCGGCTGTGGCAGTGGCAAGAGCAGCACCAGCACCACCAACAGCACCAGCACCAGCCCGTCCATGTCGATTTCGTTTCATGGAAAACTTTGACACACATTTCAACGGTTTTTACAATCGTTTAGCCAATAAATCAGCCAAGCCGAGCGGCAGACGTTACGCGCAGAACTGAAGCACACGGCCAAATGCCAAACCGATGCTAACGGCGATTGTTGGTAGCTGTAGCTGCTATTGCCACTGCAACGGCTGCCATTGTTGGCGGCGTTGGTTGTTCTTGTTCTGGCTGCTTCATTATACAAATTAACATAAAACATATTAGCGGCAGGTGAGCTGGGCAGCAGAAGCAGCAGCAGCAGCAGCAGTAGCCGCTGCAGCAGACGCCCGCAGCAGAGATAACAACGGCAGCGGCGGCCAACAAACAAGCAACAACCAAGAGCTAGCATCATCATCATCATCATCATCTTGCCGTGGCCTTTTATGCAAACGACAATTACAATTAGCTCGGCTTCATTGTCTTGGCTCTGCGGCTTCCTCTTGCCGCTTCTTGTTAGCATTTCTGCCGACATTTTGGGCGACCTTAGCGGCGAAGGAAAAACTAAAATCAAAACAAGACAGTGAAGGAAACAAAAACGCGGCAAACATTCATCATTCGCTTGAAGCGGCTCTGCTGCTGCAGTTTTTGGTAGATAGCACCAACTCAATTTGGGATAGTCGTATTATTTATAACCCAGCAGATACAAGGTGCAATTCGAAGATAGCAAATTGGGTTAGAAGTGCAAAAACTAGCTTCAAAATGGGTACAATTATTTCATTAAGAAATAGTTCAGCATTTATATCAAATAGTCCAGCAACCATTTTGTGTTTTCATTCACTATCTATTGAAATATATCACGTATACGCCTCGTGGAACATGGTTACTCGAAAAAACACCAATCAGATTTGTGTTTATAAGGTAACATATTTTGTAGGGAGGCCTTCAAACTTCGAAATTAATTAAAGAACAAACCCAATAGAAACCTTTTTAATACTTCAAATTTTGCCAGTGACTCAGCACCCTGGGTTAAACAATTAAAAGCGAAATTAAGGCCAAAATATGACATGTTTGTTTAACAAAAATTTTGGGCTGCAGCTGCCGCACTCCGCTGCATGCGGCATAAATCACTGTCAGTGCACATTTGAGCCAACCGATTGAACGGGCTGCACAAACTCAATATCTCTAGTCCATAACCCAAAAGCCAAACCAGACCAGACCCCAGACCCCAGACCAGACCCATACCCATGGCAAATGTTTTGTCAAACGTTTAGTGTAACAAAGTGCGGCACACGGGCCAAGGAACCAAAACATAAGTGACTCACACCGCGTGGCAGCAACCTCGATTCCAGAAAGTGAACGGCGCCCGCCGCCTGCCAAGTGGCAAAGTTTTTCGGCAACCAATTTGGATGCCCGCTGTTTTGGCGCTCTTAATGCGGCAGCTGATTGATTCGCAATTAATAAAGCGCTCGTTATGACTGTCTAATGATTGCCCAACCTCTACGCCTTCGTTTCCCATTTTGCAGAATCGGCCTGTGCGGCTTCGACAATCCGATGAGGGATCAGAAGACCGAGGAACTGAAGCGCGTCATCGGTCAGGTAAGCAACCAATTTATGGGACAATCAAATCGACAACGGTTTAATTAGCTGCGACAATAAAGCCCAAACTCTGACGAGAAATCTCCATTAGCGGGCAGAGATGGTGCGAAGATTGCAGACAACAATAATCCTAAATAAAACCAAAAAAAAATCCATCAAATCAACAACTTCTCGATGGGTAACCTAACCCAAATGTAATCCCTAGAAAGTGGAAACAAGTCAAGGGGGGATTTTAAGTTAGAAAACTTGTAATTTTGGGAGAAACTAATTACGTTTTCGTGATGCAGGGTGTTAAAATCAAAATGGACGACGCTGGCAACATACTCGTCCGGCGGTATGCCAAAAGCAATGTCTATGTAAAGAGCACCGCCAGCAGTCCCAACGAGGAGACCTCCATCGGTGCCGAGATCTTAAAGCTGCCCAACCAGGCGCTCGAATCCGAAAAAATAGTCAAGGTGAGTGCGATGTGGGTGCCATTGATTGCATCTCCAGTGCTAATGCATCGTATCTTGTTCCAATGCCAGCTCTTCGACATGAAGAAGTTCCAATCGAACGTGAACCGTGAGTTGCGCCGCGCTTATCCCGATCGGAGGCGCCTGGAGACTCAGTGCCTGTCCTCGGTGGCGTTTGTCAAGTCGGAGAACGATGTCCTGGAGTGCCCCATCTGGGTGCTTATCGTCAATGTGGTGGCCATGGATATGCTGAAGAGCAAGCTGCCGCCAGGTAAGAATTTAAGGCTAAATAGGTCGAAGAATTGTGTAGAATTAACTAAATGCTGTTGTATCGTGCAGTGCAACGTCCTATTGTGGACATCAAGAACCGCCCGCGCATTCCGATCCCCGACGAGGATCCCTACAGCGTGGCCGGAAACGGAAGCGGCGGCAGTTCCGGCAGCTCGGGCTTCGGCAGCGGCCACCAATCACAGCTGCATCCGCAGCAGCAGCAGCAGCAGATGGGAAAGCATCTGAACAATGGCAGCAACGGTGGCCATGTGGCCGCCACCCGGGAACAGTTGCTCCTGCAGACGCAGCAGCTGGCGCACAAGCGCAGCGAGAAGCCGCCCAAGCTGCCGCCCCGGGACAACATCTACTCGCATGATTTGATTCCAAAGGTATAGTACATCCCAAATTCCAAATTGTTTAGCATGAATTCTGGAACCTTTCATATCCATGAGGTGCATGCAAGTGTGGCAGATTGCCCAAACGAACTTCATTTGCTGGCAAGTGTCGGAACAAATTTGGCAGCGATAAAACACGAGTAAAACAAGCCGTGAAGAGTGTGGCAACCGGCTGGCTCACTTGGGTTGAGTTACTAGAGCTGCTTAGCTTAGTTAGCCAGTTAGTCTGACTGCCCATGCTTGGTCACATGCGCAATGGGGCCACTTGCAAAATGGGTCTCCCTCGTGGAACTCCACTCCACTTCTGTCTGCCTGAAAGCACTTGTTGCGAAGACTTCGCCGTTGGGCCTCACTGAGCAATTGGCATTGCATTCAATAATATTCGAATTTCAGCAGCAACAGGCCTCAAATAACTGCGAACGAATCGCGTGTAATTAATATGCGCGGAATGCCGTTGCCATAGCTGGAACGTTGGATTGCCTCGCAACAATTTTGCAGCTCGATTGCCAATTGGGCCCAACGACCGAGCCACCGAGCCACCGAGCGACTCTTGGTTCGTTGGTTGGTTGCTTGGGTGCTTGTAATGCCAAACTGACTGCCTGGCTGCCCGGTGGACACACCTTGCACAACTTCCAATGGAAATCCAGATATTAAATCCCATACCACACCATTCATTCATCTCGCAAACGGCTTTCCTCCAAATTCCGCTTTAATTCTGTGAATCTTTCAGCCGGATTACGATGACATTGATTTGGAGACTCGCATCAAACTGTCGCGCGGCAAATCGGACAAGGGCAAAGATAACAAGAAATATGGTAAGGTCCAAATCGTTGGCTTCGAGTAAGTTCCGAGCAGGTGTCAAAGAAATCCAATTGACCCAAATTCTAGCCAATGACATTTGGGCAACGTCTTAGATTGATGAGGAATCTACAGTGAGAATTTGTTCAAATTAATCATTTCAATCGAAGATTAAATGTATGTTTTAATCTGATCCTTTTTATAGCTTTTAGGGTGTCTAAACAAGTGAGTTAATATCTAATAGTCACCTTTTTCTGGAACTAAGAAACCAATTTGAAATGGCTTTGCCTGTTTATCTTAAGATTTTTCTTATAAAGTACCTATTTTTGAAATAACTTAAATAGTTTAGTCTTTTAAATAGAAACAGAATATTTAACAAGATTAGATAAGAGGTGATTTTTATATCTTATTAAATCAACATTCCTCCCCTCAGACGATCCTTACTACTGCGGCCTGCGGGCCCGTGTTCCGAACTTTGTGAAGTCCGGCAAGCCGAGCAAAAACAATGACCAGCGGGATGGCAATGGCAACAACATCTCCAACGGCGGCGGTATGAGCACGCTCAGCCAGAAAAAGACCTCGATGATCCACAACCACTTGACGGGCATGCACCCCCACTCGCACCACATCCAGCAGCAGCAGCAGCAACTGATGGCAGCCGCGGCGGCTGCGCATGCGGCGCACCACCATCAGGGGCAGCAGCCGCACCACCATCAGATCTGGCAGACGCGCAGCTATGAGAGCGGCATAGGTATTTATAAACAGGGCGGGCTCAAACCTCATGCACTGCAAATGCAACAACTGCAACTGCAACATCAGCAACAACAACCACAGTCACTGCCAACGGACTTAACAGCAACAGCCACAGCAGCGGCAGCCACTGCCACTGCGACTGCAACTGCATCTGCAATCGCAGCAAACAAGACACAAAGCACTGCTAACAAATCACGTAGCCACATGCAACAGGCACTGACTCAGCAGCAGCAACAACTCTTGCACCCACATCCGCGACCGCACTCGTACTCGCACGCACATCCGCACCACCACAGACACCAACAGCAGCACCACCACCACGGCCACCACCCTTGCGAGCGCCACTCCCGCCTCCACCAGCAGCACTTGCAACATCAGCAGCAGCAGCAGCAACAACAGCAGCAACTTCAGCCCTTCTACGACAATCTGGAGGACTCTGTGGGCCGGCAGGTGAGCAGGCGACTGTCCAGCCGCCGCCCCCCGCCCCTAGAGAGCTCCTCCTCCTCGGCCTGCAACTGTGTTAGCTGCTATGCCCTGGCTCCGCTTTGTGGGGCAGTGCCTCCGCCACGACCCCAGCGCAGCCTGAGCCAGCAGCAGTTGCGGCGCCACCAGCGCCTCAGCGGAGTGGTGCAGCATCCGGAACGGCACTCGGGCGTAGGCGGATCCTCTGGCGGTGGCCTGGTAAAGTGGTGCAGCGAGAGCGATGTCTCGGTGCTGGAGCTGGAGCCGGCGCAGGCCGAGCGATATGACGATTGCTATGCGTACGATGACTTCGACCTGGACTTTGACTTGGACGCTGACCTGGCACTGAGCCGCCGCCGGCGCATGGCCACGGAGACGGTGGACCTATATGCGGATCGCTCGCATTTAAGGCAACTGCAGGCCCCGACCGTGCTGCGCCAGAAGTCGCAGTCCACCGAGAGCTTCTTCGAGCAGCCGAACGAGGAGGGCTCCCTCTACATGTACGGCGGTCGGAAGCGCATTGCGGTGAAGGCGCCGTCGGCGGCCAACATCTATGACCGGGTGCGCGGCTCCACGGACTCGGACAGGGACAGAGGCGGCCACTATGGCGGGCAGGGGATACATCAGAGCAGAGGCCACAGGACACAGCCGCCGCCTCAGCTTCCAGCACCGAGCTGGCGAGGCGGCAAGCGACAGGAGCAGGCTCAAAACGCTGACAAAAGACGATATGACAATGCCACCACCGGCAACAGCAATACCCATACCAATAGCAACAGCAACAGCAACAGCAGCAGCAACAACTTGCAGCACAAAAGACAGCTAACGAACGCCAAGCAAGACAATGACGACATATTGAAAAACAAAAACTATTTCAATAGTAAAAACAAAAGTATAGCAGCCACAGCAGCAGCCGCAGCCGCAGCAGCGAAAGCGACAACAGCAGCATCAGAAACCGCAGCAGCAACCCCTTCGGGAGGTGGAGGCAAGGCAGCCGCAGTAGCAGCCGCCGCAGGCGCAGTTGTCGGCCCAACAATGACCGGTAATCCCGGGCAGACGAACAATGCCCCGCCACCACCTCCTCCGGCAACGGGGACGAGAACCGGGCGCAGTGCCAGCCGCCTTGACATCAGCGACATGGAGTCCATTTATGGCTACCTGAAGCCGCGCAAGCCGCGCAGCCTCAGCCTGAAGAAAATCCAAATACTCGACTACTGAGACGGACTGAATTTGTATGGGGAAACGAGGTTATATGCCGCACAGACTTCGATATTAGTTATTGTTTTTTCGGTGGCCCCACCCTTGTTTTTGTGGATCGGTTCGGGTTTGGGATTGGGGTTGGGGTCGGGATGGGGTCCGGTTTGCTGTACATACCACAAACGCACAATGGATACCTCTCTTTAATATGCCCGGTGAACAGAACCACTAAACTGTACGATATATCTACTAACTCGCACCTTGGACTCCTTTTAGCCTGGACAGCCACGAAACACGAAACATCTGTACATACACTCCAGGGATTGGGCGATTGGATACATCAATCCAAGCCACCCACTCCCCAACACAATCACTCGCATTCATAATCCCAAAATCGAAACAAAACTGAAATGAAACTGAAACTGAAACGTTTTGTAACCGCCAATCTCTGTGCTTCTTGTAGATTCCGAGCTTGTCGAATCACCCTACAATCACATCTACGGACGCCATTTACCGCTGCCAACGCGCGGCTACGTGCCCACACCACGCATGTTTATCGGGGAATGGGACTGAGCCGGAGACTTTGGCACTGCACCACCCGCACAACGGTTGTGGGGGCTTTTAGCCGGATCTTGAGCGGCCAAGGCACAAACAACAGAAAAATAAAACACCACCTGCACGGAGGAACGCTGTCCGTGCAGAGCTAATTTAAGTCAAAGCAGCTTGAAATATTATTTACATTATATTAATTTAGCAAAATATTATGGTAAAATAATATTAGGCTAGGCATAAGCAAAGCAGCAAGCAAGACACACACACAAAAACGGAAACCATTCTAAAGTTAGTGGTACGACTTCTCGGATACTTAGCGCTTTTCCTTGGCAGTTTTGAGATTACGCACTTGCATGAGCCAACCTTGTTCACCCCGTTGTATGAATTGAATGAATAGCCATTACCCATTACGAGTTCAGTTTTAGATTAAGATTTTCTTGTAAATTTCTCGTGGCCAGCCCTCGCAATGCAAGCCAAGGCTTTGGGGGTTTTGCTCGCCCTTCACTTTCGAGATCATTAATTTATAGTCGAAGCGAGTTGGCGGATGTAGAACCCCGAACAGGCCTAAATTCGATGCGAACGGGCTGGCAGAGTTTTATTTTGTATCGAAATATTCTCTGTATCGTGTATGAAAAGTAATAAAAATATCGTTCAAAATAATATCGTTCTTGGCATTGGTATTCTATTCGTTAGGTAGACCAAATTGTAACAATATAGTATGCTTCCAAATTAAAATTAATCAACTTCAGATTTTAGTCGTGATTTCCAGCGTTCATGGCGCTCCTGGTGGGAGATTACATGTAATAATCGCCATCCCAGTTGGGCGGCCGCATGTGGTCCGGATTGGGGCCGCGGTTAGGCAAATTCGGATCAATGGGACCGAAGGGATCAAAGCGCGGCTGATTTCCCAGCCCCGGTCCCAGGCCCGGTCCCAAGTTCGGACGCGATGGGAACGGGAAGAGGTTACCAGGTCCACCGCGACCCAGAGGATCCAGGTCCCCGCGCCCGATGTCCGGGAAGCCAAAAGGACGCGGCTCGAAACCGCCTGGCATGAAGGATCTAAAAAGTTAAGGTTGAGGTTCATTAAGGTTATGTTTTTCGCTCGACTTTTGCTGAAAATATCTATTTGAAATGCGTATTATGCTAATAGCTATTGAAGATTTCGCAATAGAAACCCAATTACCAACTAAATAATTACCGATTTCTTAAATATCGATTGCTAATGGCATAATCAAATTCAGAATGAACAATAATTTCGGGAATCCCAGCAATTACAGTGGGGGTAATAAATCGATACTCCTATCTATGCCGTCTAGTAATCTATTAAATTAATTTGTTATTATATAAGGCTGATGCCTTAATTTAATCGCAAAAATTGTCGAGTTATTTGGGAGCTCTGGTACAAACAGATGAAAACTTTGGGAATCCCCCGAATGGCAATGGTGTATATGACACATAAAAGAACTAAAAATAAGCCGAATATGCGTGAGTATGCGTGTATTCTTTCTATAAATCTGAATACGAATCACCAGAAACTACCCAAGTATTTATCGCGAATACATCAACATATGGGAAATCTAAACAACTGGAAAAACTATTTGTTGTAGTCCCTCGACTACGCCTTACCCGCCACGTCGGGGCTCGCCAATGCGCAGCGGGTCCGATCCGGTGGCCCGCGGAGTGGTGGCCGTCTGTGTGGTGACCTCACGCGAGTTGCCCGTAAAGACCGGGTCCAACAGTTCCTTGCGATACCGATCCACAATCTCCGATGCTGTGGGCATCAGCGTGGAAATGCCGCCCTTGATATCGGCCACCAGGGACTCCGGTTCGACGCAGATGTTGGAGACCTTCTTGGTGTTTATGTCCATGAGATTAACCAGCAGGGCATCCTCGGTGATGTGGCCCAGCAGCAGGTAGAGCACCCTGTCGTGCACATAGCGGAGCGAGTACTTGGTATCATCGTCGTTCCAGTTGTCCGGCAGCAGCTCGCTGCCCTCCTCCTCCGGCAGCGTTTTCTACAAAATTTCACAATGATTGCAATGCCTTTAGAATGCATATATGTAATCTGAGACTCACATCGTCGCCGATGCCCACGCAACGGAAGCTGTAGTGCTTGGTCAGCAGAAAGTGGACCAGAGCAATCAGGAGGTCCGCCTTCTTGTTGACATCCGACTGGACGGTGCGGTAGAGCAGATCCCAGCCGTAGAAAAAGTCGCCGGCCTTGCTGGTTGACTCCATCGCGGCTACTGAAAGGGATTTACAGGTTTAACATATTCCACGAAGCACAAACAAATGTTTCAATTTTTCATCAGTTTGGGATAAAGAATTAAAACCTACCAGGCTATTCAGTTCGCACTCGACAGCTAACAGGCCTGCTTTGACGGAACTCAAACGATTGAATTGAATATTTATAGCAAATCCCCAATTTGCGAAGTCAGCCTTTGTTTTGATGACTATAGGGATGGGGGCCTGCCGCTCGACTATCGGTTTCGATATTTGACGATAAGTCCAACTGATCGATAAATGTATATCTTCTTTACGTCCCTTTAAGAGTTATTAAACGATGTTCAAAACCATAGGCAAAAATAAATAAAAGTTTCTAAAATCAAAAACTCCAAAAAACCAAATGATCATAACGATAACGATTTATTTCAAGTTTACTTATATATATGACTTATCCACATGGATAACGCTTATCCACATGGAACGCTTATCCACATGGAAGAGCTTTTAGAAATAAAGTGACTAGCATTCGAAACACTTTATTTAAATAAAACATCAGCATATAGTGGAGTCTGCTCACTAATGCAACACCAAATGGATATTACTTGATACCACAAAATGGATATTACTTGCCACCCTAATCCAAAACCAATTGCTTATATTATTATTCAGTTCGTTTTGTAATCTAAAATCGTCGAATCATGTTATAAGATTATCTAAATATCGGTATAGTAAATACGGTCACTCTAATAGTGCTTCGGCGAACTAGTTCACTTGCCAAATGCAAAATTTATTTGCAATTATAAAACAGTCAGGGACTCCCAATCAGGGTTAATAGGTAATTCTTTAGTTTTCTATAAATATAAAACACAAACTTTGTATTTTATTTAACATAAATATGTTTTTTCCCTTTCGCACACTTCGGGTTCTAAGCCACTTTCCGTTTGCAGGAAAGAGACAACCGGTTGTTCGTAGGGTTGCCAAAAGCCACAAAAACTGGAGATGCGACGAAAATGTATGTCTGAAATTATGGTTTTCTTAGGTAAATAATCGAGTTTAAAAATGCTATAATTATAAAGTAAGGATGCAAAAATAATGCGAATTAAAAAATTTTTGAGGTTGTTGGAATTTTCTGTTAGTTACTTATGTAGTTACTTAGTCGTAGATCCACCGGATCACCAAAAATGCTAATTTTTGTATATCCCTGGAATGTTTATTCGGTATTACCTAGAGTTGGAGCTCGGAACTCGACAAGGGGACCGTTCGTTTTCGTTCGTCTTTTAACCGAAGTGGACGCCATATTGTAGTGCCATCTCGTTCTCGCTGTCAAGTAGCAGCATTTTTTCGATCCAGTTAAAAAGGAGAATCTTACGAATTTGTATTTTCTCCGCAAATTTTTTGCATTTACCGGTTCGCACATTCGCACAACAAAACCAAAGCCACGCGCCGTCCCTCGCTTGCCGTGTACTTGTTGTTGGTGTTGTTATTGTGAGCCGGAGCAGCGATAGCCGCGTCGCTTTTGTGCGGGAGGCGGTAGCCGCGGAAATTGCGAAAATCCATTAGATTTCGCACGTGTGCAGATGGCCAGCGGCAATCCGGGCAGCGACATGGCAGCCACACCGACTCCTTCGCCCTCGGTCAAACTGGACGTGGACTTCACGGGTGAGTGTCCCTCCATAGTTTTCCACCCCTCCCCTCCAAAGAGTGCTCCAATAACAGGCCCTCCCTCCGCTTTACAGGCTCCAAGTTCGAGATTGATGCCTCGCTGACGGACGAGGAGCGCCGGTTCTATCTGAAGATGTATCCCACCGTGGATATGGTGAACCAGCGCAAGGTGCACTGCACCGTGTGCCGACAGCACTTGGGCAGTGCTCCCATTTCCGAGAGCAACATCAAGATGCACCCCATACTCCGGGTGTCGCACTGCGTGAAGTGCCACGACTTCTACAACAGCGGCGAGTTCTCCAAGGGCGAGGACGGCTCCGAGTTGTATTGTCGTTGGTGCGGGCAGGGCGGCGAGGTCTACTGCTGCTCCACCTGCCCGTATGTCTTCTGCAAGTCGTGCATTGTGAAGAACCTGTCCAAGGGCGTGATTGTGGACATTGAGCAGAACGAGCACTGGAACTGCTTCAGCTGCACCTCCAAGATACTCTGGCCCCTGCGGGCGCAGCACTGGGCCCTGATGAACTACATCCAGACGCAGAAGAGGTGGGTCTTTGCATCATCCCGCCTGTTTGCCGACTGTTTTTAACTGCCAACTTTGTTGCAGAGCTCTGCAGATGCTGCCGCTGCCGGATGTGGACATACGCCGTCAGATGCTCAAGGACAACAGCACCTGCTGCCGCATGGCCAAGTCCCACGCCAGTAGCATGTCCGACTCTATGGAGAGCCTGGAGTCGAACGTCTCGAGGCGCAGTCTCGCCAGTTCGGCGGGCTCTGCGAAGCGCGGATCCCCCGCAAAATCCGCTCTAGTCCCGGCAGCCAAGAGGGCGAAATCCGCGAGCAACGATGAGGTGGTTTGCACGCCCGATTTGCTGAGCATGCTGGAACCCGATTGCCAACTCTCGACGCCGCCCAAGCCGGGGGGCAGTCGTCCGCCGGCGCCGACTGCGAATCTCACCACCACCCCCAAGATCGTCACGGTTCAGCAAAACTACACCGGCCTCGCGCCCGCCATCGGAGCTGGTGGAAGCAACAACAGCAGCGTTACCAAAAACAACAGCAACGGAAGTGCACCCAGCATGCCGCCACAGCCGCGGACCAGTCTGCCGCCGCCGCTGGTCATGAGCGGTTCGGGGGTTCGGTACCGCCAGAACCAACCTGCGACCAATGTGGTGCGGCGCACGGTGGTGCCCGGGCCGGTGCGGAACAACGGCCCCGCCTACCACAACATCAGCGGCTTCCGGGTGGACTTGAACACGGCGGCGCAGCAAGAGTCGTACCGTCTTCCAAATGGTCGCCTGATTCAGGTGAAACGGCAAGTTCCGGGAGCAGTACCACAGGCGACCCCAGTGCCACCGCCCCTAAATGTCCCTGAAGTGAGGCCGGGTCTGCTCATCCGGCCAGCGAGACCGACAACCAGGGGCCAGATAGCTCCGCCCTTTCCCAGCAACATGGGCATCTACAATCCGCAGACGAACCAGCAGCAACGAGCTCCGCAAATCGTACGGATCGGCAGCATGAATCCTGCAGCCGCACCGCATCAACAAGTTCCGCCCGCCAATGTCAACGGCGCTCAGCCCGCCATGGTGCCCACTGGGCCGCCTGGTCCCAAGACCCTGTCTCTGACGCGCCACGTGTTCCCCGACAATCCGATAGGGCAGGCGCGCACGCAGCTGCAGGAGCAGATCTTCAGTGCGATGGACATCTGCACGCATCTCACCGGCAAAGTCGTCTCGCTGACACACTCGAGTGCGTACAATCAGGTGCACAACTACATGGACTTGAAGGAGCTGTATATTCACATGTCCTACCTGATGACGTACGCCATCGGACGGTTCAAGCACCTGCAGGACAAGTGTCTCGTGGACATGCGCGAAATGGGCTTCAAGAACGACGCCAATAGCCTGGAGAACGGTCAGCTGGCAGCCGGTAAGTTCTCGTTTCACTTACTTCTCTATATATCCAGTTGATACCAAATCAAATGGTATTGCAACTGGAACTTAAGTTGGTGCACAGAGAAATAGGGTTCCCCACCTCATCTAGATAATCTTGAGATGATGCTCTATCAGCCAGCTCCATCTCAAGAGTTTACCTATTCCTGTTTTGGGTGCGTATTTTCGACACATGGACTGGCGGTATTGCTTCGTTGTTTAACTTTCCGGGTATCGTTTTTCGCGCGTGTGTTTACTAATGTTTACTAATAATTGCGTGACAAGGCCATGTAAGTATGCTGTGATTTATGGAGAAAAACTGCGAGTTCCATTTCATTGGCTTCAATGATAAGATTTGGTTTTAGCTTTGTCCATGTGTTGCAAAATACAATCCAGAAAAAGGCAATGGAATAGAACCTTGCAGTAGTTTTTCCTTTAAGATTGAACGCATTCGCCTTTTCCAGCCGTCGACTATGTGTGCTATGGGCAGTTGGACGACGTGGATCTGTACAATACGGGCAGCAACAGCTTCCACAGCCAGGTCTACGAGTACAGGAAGAGCCTGCATGCCAATCTCAAGGACGGCGATGATTGTGAGCCCCTCCCGCCCCTGTTGCCGCTTGGAGTTCGGGCCGAAGGTGATCCCATCGATGAAGAGGAGGAAATCAAGATCAAACCCGTCAAGAAGCAAGAGGAAGATGACAAAGATACCGAAGAGGCTGATGATATTGACTACGATGATCAGGATGATTTAGACGATGACTTGGATGACGACGATCTGGACAACGAGGAGTGCGGTGAACTGGGCACCGAGGAGAGCATGAATCGCAACGAGCAGGCGCATGCCTACGACCGCAAGCTGACGCGCCTGCTGCGCGAGTATCCCTCAATCTGGTGCACCCGCCATCCCGACTACGGCAAGAAGGAGGTCATTAACAAGCAGTGGCGTGTGATCGCCACTCACTTTCCGCGCGGCGACTGCATCAAACTTCGCTGGAAGAACGTGCGAAAGCGCTACGTGAGAATCGAGCGGCGACTGAAGCAAGGGAAACGCTTCAAGGGCTACTTCGACAAGGCCACCAACTACCTGGCCAACAGGGATCGGCCGCGGAGCGAGTGGCTGGCCGTGGATTGTGGCGAGGATGATGGCGATGGCTTCGAGCGCAAGCAGCTGGATGTCATTGAAAACACCATGGAGCAAAAGCAACCGAAAATGGTCTTGCCGGAGGGCAAACCTAAACCGAAAGGCGTGCATCCCCTCGAGGTGCGTGCCATCGACCTGCGCATCATCAACTTTGCCAAGAGCCATCCAGTGCTGTGGCGCAAATCCACCGACCCCGAATTCAACAGTATTGACGAGCAGACGAGGAAGTCTTTGTGGCAAAACTTCTGGAAGTCAACGCCTAGTAAGAACTCTTGAAATTTGAATTAATAATCTTGTTACTGTAGCTTTCCATTGCAGATTATCCCTGTGAATATCTTGTGGAGCGATGGCAGCAAATGTACGAAATGTACAAGTCGTTCCGGTTGAAAACCATAAAAAACAAGGGCGCCTTCGCCAATCTAGAGCTCAAGTACTCCAAGTACTTGGCCAGCTTGTACTTCCTGTACAAAATCGATGAGCAGGACTTGCGCGAAGAGTTCGAGCCCCTTCAAGATAGCCTGCCGCCCAATGGCGCCGAAGAGTCGACTGATAAGCTGCAAGACATGCCCGACGACATGCAGTTTGTGCAGCAGCTGGTGCTGGCCATTCGCGCCTATCCCACTCTCTGGAACCCACGCCACGCGGACTACGGCGATGTGGCGGCCAGGGAGCGCCTGTGGCCGGAGGTGGCCAGAAGATTGCACCGCTTCAAGCGGAATGCCCGCGCCTGCAAGCAGCGCTGGCATATGGCCAAATTCTCCTACGAGTGCCATAGTCGCGAACTGGAGCGACAGCGACCCAACGAACGGAAGCTGCAGAAGCTGCGCTCCCACTTTCCGCTGGAGGAGATGCGCTCCCTCAACATTTAAGCGTTCTCCCCAGCTCTCCGATATTTAGGATTACTTGCATTTTAAGATTATAGGCTAAGATTCCTCTAAGACTAATCTTGCCAGACATTATTTAAGAAAACCTCAAGAATATCATTTTAGATTTAATAAAACTTTTGACAGTTTCTCTGTGCGCCATACTCGAGAATTTCCAAGTTGTACTCTTTACATTATCTGCCTTTATGATCCAAGTTCTTAAGAACGTATTAACTAATGGTATATTTCACTTTTTTAGAAAAACAAGCCAGCGATGATGAAGACAATGAGATCGAAATTGTGGAGCCCAAAACGGACACCATCACCATCGATTCCGACAACGAAGATGATTCTCCGATTAAGATTCCGGACAACTCTCTCATTAAAATGCAGACTTCGAATCAAAAGCCAATAATGACCATCACTTCGGTGACATCGGCAGCGCCCAAGGTTGAGCCCAAGGAGAACCAGGTGGATATTGATGTGGCTGCCTTTAGCTCCACCATCTTGGCCAGCTTGCTGGAGGTGGAGATCAATGAGTTCCCCCACGGCGATCCCAAAAATGTATCGCCCACTCAAAAGAAGCAACCGCGCAAGAAGACAACGAACAAACCGAACCCGGCGCTGTTGCAGTTGGAGCGGAAACGTATGGAGGAGTTCAAGAAATCGGATCCCAAGCTGAAGATGAGGGTCCAGGTGAAGTTGCAGCGAGCCGAGGAAACTTTTGAGGTGGCCCGCAAATGGGTCGAAAAAAACAAGATAAAATTAGCTTCCGAGAAAAGTGCTAATGAACCGAAAGCAGTCAAGGAAACTGGTGGGTTCTTTAAAAAGCCAGAGGCTCAAATTCCAGGAGATTCGGAATCTGACGTTTCAGCTGCAACTGAAACACTTTCAACTGCAAACAAATCAATTGATGAGAATGTGAAAGAGAAAGATCAGTCCCTGGATGAAGAAGTTAAGGATTCAGACAATGCAACGGAAATCCTGACTGAAACGGGTGTGATAGAGAAACAAGTAATCGAAAAGACAGGCGGGATGGATATTGATTCCGAGTCGGGAAAATCTAACAAAGAAGTGCCACCCGTTCAAGAAGCCATTGAAGAGAAAGAAAAACCTGAACAAGTCCAAGAAAAGGTAAAGACAGCGGGAGATGAGATTGTAGAAGCAATAGAAATATACAGCGAGACAACGGCACCCTCGGAAGCCGAACTCGTAGAGAGTGTGGATGCCACCGAATCCCTGGATGCATCCAAAGTCGAGGACATGGCAATGGAGGGCATAGAACTGAGCGACACCACGCAGGAGCTGATCAGGGCATTGGACTCGGAAGGTTCACTGCAATCAAAGGATGTGCCAGAAGACGAGACTGATATGGATGCTAATGCCCTGATTGGCGCACTGCCACTGGAAACTGTAGAGCCGCCGGATATTCTAATGCGGGAAGATGACACCGAAAGACCGGACACCCCATTCGATAAGGACGAGGCTCCCTGCACCAGTCCGGGGGAAACTGAGGGCGCTGTTGTGGAGTCTTCTCAAGATGAGTCGCCCAAAACGCCGCAGATCCTTGGCTAGTTTGTGGTGATCATTTGAGGTCCCGCCAACAATGACACCTAAAAGGGGGCCTCAAACTCAAAGCCTCAACCAACGGACAACCCATCTCTAAAAATCCGCCACAAAAACCGTCGTTACGTTCACTATTTCCATTTCTTTTTGTAATTAGGGCCATCTTAAGTAATAGGCTTTCTGTTTATGAATTGTTTATATTTTTTTTGCGTTCGCTAGACAAGCTTTTTTAACTAGCAGAGCTACAAATTATTTGAACACGATATTAATTTATGTTTGAACATACAGATACTTGTATAGTTACGGATCAAAATTGCATTTGGAGGTGCAATATTATATTGCACAGCCTGCAATCCTAAGGAATGTTTGGAGCAATTGAAGAGGATGAATTTCAACGCAATTGAAGGCGTAATGAAGAAAGTTAGATTACAGTTAGAAACTAAGACATAACTTTATATTAATGTGTGTAATTAGCTATCCTACTACAAATAAAAGTAGAATACAATTGAGTAATTATGAGCATTTGGACTGATCGAACACACATAATATTTTGGTTTTGATTAATTTAGGCCGTATGTTATGATGTGATATAGCGCCTCGAACGGCACATATATTATCCGGCTTTTCGGTCCGAAATAGTGGTTGGAAAAATCTCTTGATTCTGGCCTTCTCCGCGCACACTCCGGTTATGAAGATGTCTTCGAGGTGCAGCAAACGAGTTCCCAGTGCCGCCTTATAAAGTCTCGGGACTGCGTCCACCGATAGAACGTAGCTGACGCCGACCAAATATCTAGGATACACAGTGGCCCGGTAAAGATACGCAGGCATATACCATTTGTGGCGCCTTATTACCATCGGTTTCATGTTGCATACCATTTTGCCGAACATGACCTCCTTGGTGGCCTTTAGACGCGGGTCTTCTGACATGACCCGGTAGGTGTTTTGATAGTGGTAATTCTCCTTGCCGATCAGAGATGAGAAGGGGCAGTAATGTGATGCATAAAATCAGCAGAAGCAGAAAAGCTGCACTTCTTTTCTTTCGAGTCTTCCATACCCGTCGCCAGATTATTGGCTTAAGAGAAATTAGGTGACGCATTGAATTCATTTGAAGTGACTGATTTCTCAATGTTTAATGCTCGAAGCTACAGTTTATTCAACTATTAATTCAAAAACACAAACACATTTTTGGCAATTCGATTCAATTAATATTATCTATCACACTTTATCAAAACTCTGCAAACAACTAGCTTGTGTGTTAATCGGCATAGTTACTAAATCAAATTAAATAAGGGTTTTTATGCGCAAGGCTGTTAGAAACTAATGGTATATGTAATTTTGGAGACTCGTGTCAGTCGAAATGTCGCTTGTTTGTGGGGATTTGTGCATTACTCTTAACATTGATATGAGTTGTTGGGGTGCTAATTAATTGTACAGAAGATAAGTCCGTGACGGGTACAATTAACTTAACAAATAAAGGTTCATTTAACATGTTCAGCTTCAAATATTATCGAACACCTATGTATCACTTCCTTTTTACTGACGAACAACTCGGCTGATTAAATGGCATAAATAACGTAACGTAAAATAAGTTAAGGAACTAATCGAAAAATCTCAATGTTGAGGAGAGAGCGGGTACGTATTCAAGATAAGTGCGGCTAACACTTGGGCCGTTTGCGTAATCGCACATGATTGAAAAAACGCTCCGGGGCCAAGCACTTAATCGAGTAGTCGGACACAAAGTTCCAGGCCTCCGACATGCTGTCGTCCTTCACCTGATGCTGGGTTATACTGCCCTTGAAGGCGCACAGGTGCCGCGAATGCGCAAAACTGAAGAGCGGGTGATGGTGGGGCTTGATCCTGGCGCGCTCGGCACACAATCCGGTTATGTAGACGTCCTCCAGGTAGACGAGCGTCGTGTTCAGTGCAGCCTCGTAGAGCCGCTGCACCACGTCAATGGAGAGCAGATAGCCGGCTCCGGATAGATATCTTGGATACGCCGCCGGCGCATACATATAGGCGGGCATGTACCACTTGCTGCTCACATCGCTGACCGGCAGTACGTTGCAGAACTCGTGGCCATACATAACCTTGTTGGTGGCGTTCATCCGGTTCGCCGGCGACGTCGAGATATAAGTGGTTCGGTCGTGGTAGTCGACCGTGTCGTTGTACAAGGGTATTGTTCCGCTAAGCAGAAAGTGCAGCAGATTGGGCACATTCACGAACGTATCATCGTCGCACTTGAGGAAGAAGGCCGTGGTGTTGTTGCAACTCCGGCTAATGTGCTTCAGGGTCATCACAGATTTCAGTGTCAAGTTGTTGTAGCTATCCACAAAGTTCTCCTGTATGATGTCGTTGTACAGCTCCGCCTCGTTGAGTATCCGCGTCATCGTCTCATTGCCGGCCATCGACTCGTCCTGGCTACGTCCCAACACGAACACAATGCGCACACTGGCCACCAGAGAGTCCCCCGATCCGCTGAGGTACTCGGCGAACTGCTTCACACGCTCGGGCAGCACGGGCAGGTACCTGCCCCTCAGGTGGCCGTGGAGCTTGACGAAGGCCGGATAGTTGAAGTCGTTGGTGTTGCCCCAGGTCTCGCGTATGGTCTGGCGCTGCTGGAAGTTGGCCAGGCCCGTGGAGACGGCTATCACGAGGAAGGTTCTGTTGCGGCAGAAGTCGCGCGGCACAATCAGCGGCTGCCCCGCGTCCAGGTAGTCGCCAATGCTGAGCGACGTCTTCAGGGTCCAGTCGGGCAAGCCAGCTGCAAGAAAATCAAATGCTCAGTGGGATAAACATATGTTTATGGCAGCCTCTTATTTCACCACTTCGCTTGTGCGCATCCATATAGATTAGTGGCAGGTATACGAGCAGTAGCAGGAAGATAAGAAAGCCACTCAACGCATAGCAGCCCATGCGTCGCAGGCTCCGGGGCAGGGGCAGCGGGAGTGGCATCCGGGTCCTGCGCTGCAGCTTGCGCAACTTGACCTTGGTGTGCAGGATCGTCTCCTCTTCACCGCCGGAAGATCCCTCCGAGAGGGCCTGGAGGAGGGAGCACTGCTCCTCGCCCGATAGCGAGGTTTTCCGGGAGCTGCTCATTGGATTGCCTTGTTGCTGTGACCACCGTGGAGGGGGGCCCTCATTTCAGTAATGAGTTGGTCCGATCATACCTCATTTGTTGTTAGTTCTTGTGCTCGTTATTTATCAGATGAAGAGGAGGGAGGAGATAAGGCTTCGCTTGTCCGGAATGATGGATTTCAGCAAGCGAGCTATCGTTTATCGAGGCGGGCTATTCAAATCGATTACTAGGAATCGAATTCAAATTAAATGTACGAATTAAATAAATATTACATTTTGGAATTATTAGTTTCTGTAATTTAATTAATATCTATCTAATAAATAAATTTACTAATTAATTTTACCATTATAAAATTTAAGGTACATATAGTAATGGCTGTGTTCAAATGTATGTAACCCACCACCCGCCAAACTGTAACACAAAGCATTCGTTTACACAAAAATTAACTCTCTCCTCAGCCCTAAAACTTTTATGAGAATCAACTATTTGATAATGAAAATAGCCACATATATACATGGTATCGCGCTGTCAAGCAATCTCGACTAGAGCGTTTTCATTTGCTTTATTTCTCTTAATTTATTGCTCCACTGTTGGCCGGCTTTCCATCCTTCCAAAGTTTTTTATCAGCCTTTTGCAATGATGGGAGACTCGTTGGAGTGTATACGGGTCTCCAGGTGCAAGTCCCAGTGCAGCTTTATGACATCAATTTGCATTGTCGGGAAAAAGATAATCCCAAGACAAGAGATAAAGACTCCCTCATTGGTGCTTAAAAATTGTCTAGCAATATATATTTTGTTTAAGAATGTGGTATATACAATGAGTTCGAAAAAGATACGCTCCTAGTCAGGTATATTAAAATTCCAATTATAAAGCTAAAGCGCTACGAGAAAGGTCCAAATGATGATTGCTGGCGTGATCGTTAAGAAGTCAGTGATCGGTCTTAGTCTAGATTAGCCTAATACATGTTACAATTAGAGGTCCGATAAAAGTTAAAATGAATTGTTGGATTGGTACAGGTTGGGTGACCAAGGACCAGGGACCAGCCCTAGAAGTCGGCGTCCAGGGTGAAGACGTTGTCCAGTCGGCTGGTGGCCACGCCCATGCGCTGGTACTCGCCCACCTTCTTCTCGAAGAAGTTGGTCTTGCCGTCCAGCGAGATCATCTCCATGAAGTTGAACGGGTTCTTCGTGTTGTAGATCTTGCCGACGCCCAGCTCCACCAGCAATCGGTCCGCCACGAACTCAATGTACTGGGACATCAGGTCGCAGTTCATGCCGATAAGGTTAACGGGCAGGGCGTCAGTGAGGAACTCCTGCTCAATAGCCACCGCATCGCGGATGATCTCAATGATGCGCTCGCGACGGGGCCGCTGAACGAGGTGCTGGAACATCAGTACCGCAAAGTCGCAGTGCAGCCCCTCGTCGCGGGAGATCAGCTCATTGGAGAAGGTCAGACCGGGCATCAGGCCGCGTTTCTTCAGCCAGAAGATGGAGGCAAAGCTGCCGCTGAAGAAGATGCCCTCCACGGCGGCAAAGGCGATGATGCGCTCCCCAAAGTTGGCCGACTTCGAGGAGATCCAGGAGAGGGCCCAGTCGGCCTTCCGCTTCACCGCCGGCATCGTTTCGATGGCGTTGAAGAGATACTCGCGCTGGTGCGGATCCCGGATATAGGTGTCGATGAGAACACTGTACATCTCCGAGTGCACGTTCTCCATAGCGATCTGGAAGCCGTAGAAGCAGCGGGCCTCGGTGACCTGCACCTCCTGGCTGAAGCGCTCCACCAGATTCTCGTTAACAATTCCATCGGAGGCGGCAAAGAAAGCCAGCACGTGCGAGATGAAGTGGCGCTCATCGTCCTTCAGGCGGTGCCAGTCGGTCAGATCCTTCGACAGGTCCACCTCCTCGACGGTCCAGAACGAGGCTTCAGCCTGGGAAAAGCACAAACAACCCAATCAATTGGTTAAATGCAAAAAAACATTCATGTTGCCTGCAAATTCTGGTGAAATACTACGTCTTAATTGCATTTGCAATTTAATAGCATTACAAAATGCTATCCCAGGGAATCACAGCGTTCCATTTTTGTTAATAAATGTATAATTGCACTGTAAAATCACACCGTCTCCAGGCTTACGTGTTTGAAGTGTTTACTTTTGCTTTGAAGTGTCATAATTGCACTTTGAATTGCCGTGCAAAATGTAGTAGGAAACAGGTACTGATATGGAGAAATTTCAGGGAATCACAGATTTCAATATCCCTTCAATACATTTATAATTGCGTTGTAAAAGTACACTTGCTCGATACATGCGCGTTGGTATTCTTGCTCTGAATTGTTAAATACTTTAACTTAGACGTATTTGGAATTGCTTAAGTAGCCGTGAAATATGTAAAAGGAAACTGGTATACAACTGGCGTCGTATATTCTAGCTTAGAATTGTAAAATACTGTCTTAATTGTACATATTTGGAATTGCTTAAATACCAGTACAAAGTGTCGAAGAAACCTGGTACAGATAACATGGTGAAATTCCAGGGAATCACAGATTTAAATATCCCGTTAATACATTTGTAATGGCGTTGTTAAATCACACTCGCTTAATGCATGCGCGTTGTTATTCTTGCTCTAAATTGTAAAATATTTTAACTTAAACGTATTTAGAATTGCTTAAATAGCAGTACAAAATGTCTGCTTCGATAACATGGTTAAATTCCAGGCAATCACAGATTTAAATATCCCTTTAATACATTTATAATTGCGTTGTAAAATTACACTTGCTCGATGCATGCGCGTTGTCATTCTTGCTCTGAATCATTTTCCCGCCAAAAGTTGGGCGGGCTTCCATTGAGGGTAAACAGTGAACGAACACCTGGAGAGGGGGTTAGGGAAAGACCAAGGAAGGGGTAGGGTTGTCTGCGTTGGCTATCATAAAGCTTGATTCATGCAATCAAACACGTCGACTACGTGACCGGCTTTTGGCGGGCTTTATCTGCAAACGCCCGCCCTCGGAGCGGTTTGCCGCCCAAATTTAATGGATTTCCACATGCACACATATGGCATGTTGTACATACATATATTGTACATGGAATACATATACGTTTATGTATACATACCTTCTTGTACATCTGCCAGATGTCATGGTACTGAATGGGAAAGATGACAAAGCGGCGTGGGTTCTCCCTCAGCAAAGGTTCCAGCGATGGATCGAAGGGCGTCACAGACTTGTCCATGATCCCAGACTTTCCCACTCCGTTCTCGGCCTCCTTGATCTCCTCGCTGCCCAGGGACATTTTGCGAACGTTGCTGGCGTTCTCCGTCAGGACCTTCTTGCTTGGACTCTGTTTCGAAACAAATAAAAGAGACACTTTGTATAGTTTTTTGCTGCGTAGTGATATTTGCTTTTCCGACTCCCGCACACACTGAGAGCGGGTCTATGTATAGCCATGAACTTGTGGATTCAATTTGCATGCACTCTCGCATTGCATAAACAGAGAAACGTGTCAAATTAAAGCGCCGAGTTACCTTAAGCGAGAACTTTTCCATGTTGTCTGCAATGTTCTCCTTTGACGCGATTTGAGACATGTCTGTGATTTGATTCGTTTTGCGAGAACTTCCGGAAAAGGTAGAGTAATGTGTGTATCTGGTGAAATTCCACTGAGCAGCGCAGCAGACGCTAGTTTTCTGTTTAAAAATTGTCTCGCAAATGACCTGCGGATCTTCGCCTCCGCGGTTTTTATGCCGGGCGGCAAGATGATTCGATTTGCCGCCAAATTCAGGGAAGGGAAACCAGCTTGGGAAATTCATCGGTTATATTGTGAGCCAAGCGTCGATAGATATCGGTGCACCAATAGAAAACGTCTTTTATATAAATAATAAATGGTATTACAAAAATTTTAACATGAAGTCGTTCTGTTGCCAACAAACACTATCAATTAATATCCCCCCATTTTTGTTAAAATAACAATATATCCCCCGATAGTTGTTTTCCAGAAATAACTCAACGGCTCTAGAATGAATGCATCAGCTGATCAAAAAGCACTCAATGTTGGTAAGATGTTAATTTGGGTACGCTTGTTTTTTCTTTGACCCTTATATGTTTTTAAGTTTAACATGTAGAATCTATTATGTTACTTTGTTTAATGCATAAGGCTTAAAAAGATTGCAGTAGGAATAGTTATTTAGGGGCTCGCAACAGGTTGAAAAACCACTCAGTTTTAACATTGAGTAAATTTCCCTTTAGCCCTTATGTTAATTACAGACCTGTTACATGTAAGATGTAATAGATATTGTAAGTATTTTCTTAACCTGCTTAACTTTTAATCATTTTAGTTTAGCAGATGCACGAATTTTCAAATTGCTTAATGTTTAAGTGGGAATACCTATTCAATACCTACAATTCACACGCAACAGGTTGAAAAACCACTCAATTGTAACATTGAGTAAAATTTCCCTGCAGCCCTTATGTTATTTACAGATCTGTATATGACATGTAAGCTATTGTAAAATGTCTTATAAACGCTTCACATAAAAAGTAAAACAAGTGACAATATTTTCATATCATGCTTCTATATAAAGCGCAGCGGCAAAGATTTGTATTCATTGTGTTTTTAAAATTCGAAGACATCTGTGTCATGAAATTCGTTGTGTTTATTATTTTCATTGCTATAGTATTGGCAAGTGTTTTCTCGGTTGACGCTTGCAAGAGAGCCGGGGAACCTGTGAGTTTATGGAGTGCATTAATTATTTAAAATAATGTATTTATTTGTATTTTATATATATTTCACTGCAGTGTCGAGATGAACCTGAATGCTGTTCCAATAGATGTACTCTGGCACCTCTTAGGCCCGGTGGTTGGAGATGCGAATAAAGTTCAATTGCTTAAATTTAATAAAATAAAACTCTTCCGATAAATATTTGTCTTATATTGTATATACTGTGTATGTAATATCCTTGAAAACTATCAATGGATTTGAATCCCAATATTTGCTGCGCCTTAATCACCGATAACAGCATGATATCGATTACATGGGTTGTATTCTTTTTGCAAGCACTGTTTGTTCCCGGCCAAAGTAACAACAATTTGTTCTCGGCTCAAAATTAAACTGATTTTATGTTTTATTATGGACAACCAATCTGTGGAGCACCACAAACGCCTGGAGTACTGCACCACACGCCTGCCCTATCGCCAGGGACGTGAATTAAAGGCTGTCAAAGTGGGTAACAATTCGTAAAATCATCAGTGTTTTCTTAAAAAGAAACAAATTTTGCGCAGGTTTACACCGTGGCCAACGAATCGCGACATTTACTTATCTTTGGCGTTCCGAAGATAAACCTGCAAAACGACATCAAGGCAAAACTTCAGGGATTTGGAAAGCTGCAAGCCTGCGTCTGCGTGACCTCGGAAATGGCGCCAAAAAGTGAGTGGGCAAACCTCTCCGGGATCGATTATCTAATAAATTGTTTGGGTGCCTTTTTGCAGTGGAGCTCGAGTCTTTTACGGATGTGTTTGCGGTCAAATTTGAACGCCTGGAGGCAGCGAGGAGAGCCAAGAAGATGCTAGATGCCCGCAACTTCTACGGCGGCATCCTGCACATTTCCTATGCCCCGGAAAGGGAGTCCCTCGAGGAGTTGCGGGAGAAGATGGCGCAGCGCAGAACGGAGGTCGCCCACCGCATCAGGATCAATCGGAGGGACGAGGAGACGCCGGCGAAGAAGAGATGATTGTACACGCGACACGCTTTATTCAACTTAACTCATTGTTTTGTAACCTCTAAGGCAGAACGATGTCAGCAGGAGCTCCATTGTCCGCTATTGGCCATGTCCCCTATTTCTGCTTCGTTCGTCGCAGGTCGTGGTAGTAGTTGAGCAGACCGATGCGCTTGGCCCATATCTGTGCACCGTACGTTGCCCAGAATCTGTGAATTACACCCAGAATGGTAATTACAAAACCCAGACTCCTCCTCTTTGGGCCACTCCACTCACATGCCGAACATGGCTCCGCCCAAGTGCGCCGCGTGATCGAAGAACTTCCAGCCGAGCACGCAGCCCGCAAAGTCAATGCCCATGATTACCTTGATGCCGGCACCGGCGGAGAATGTGAGGGCGGGCAGGAATAAGATGCTCAGCTGCGTATCCGGATACTGGGCGCACACATAAGCCAGCACAGTCATAATGGCGCCAGACTAAAAAGAGCACTCAAAATTGGAGTATTTGCCAGGTGACGGAGGAGCTGCTCTTACCGCGCCCAAGGACATGCCCGCCTGACTCGTGCCCGCCTTGTAGAGGACGCTCATCAGGCTGGAAAAGACGCCGGCACTGAGGTAGACCGCCAGGAACTGTTCCTTGCCCAACGAGAGCACGGCCGCGTTCGCGAAGCTGTGAAGGACGTACATATTGGCAAATATGTGCATGGCCGAGTAGTGGCTGAAGGTGGACAGGAACATGGGCCAGCATACGATTTCTGCCGAGAAGCGAGAACCAAGAAGGGGAGAGTTATTACGAACGACCCATGTTGGGGGCTACACCCTTGCAGAGTGTAAATAAAGGTTGTGAAAGGGCATTGGAGGCTCTGCAAGGGCGGGGGAGGACTCACTCGCCGCCGGATTGGAGGTAAAGTAGTTCATCATGGTGCCGCGAAGCGAGGGCACCCGCCACAGGGCGAAGGCGAGGACGTTGCACAGGAGAATCGGAGCGAACATCTTGTCACCGGGCGTCAGGCTGTCCCAGTGCCGCCGGAAATCGCTCTTCAACTGGTACCAGTAGTCGCGGGGATCGCCCAACGTGCGGCCCTGCCACCAACCGAACCTCGCCTGGCGCGCCTTGGCCAGAATCAGGCTGCGGGTGTTCTCGTACTCGAGGATCGTGGCTCCGACAAAGCAACCCACCGTAAACTGCAAAGTCAGGGGTGGGAGTGAGTGCATGGCCATCCCGCATCGGTGCCGAAGTCAGGCATCACTTACTGCTCCCGTAAAGGCCACCGCCTTGATCACATTGGTAACGGGCACGGATGTGTTTGTCTCGCCGGCCGCCTCCGCGTTCGTCGGCTTTATGTTACTGCTCTGTTTGCGGTGACTGTGGAAGCGCCGGCACGGACCCCACCCTGACCCTGTCCCGGTTGCGGTTCTGAACCCGGGACTGTGTCTGGACAGGATCGGCGACCTGTGGCTGGGGGAGGGGAAGCGGAACTGTTATTTAGCCGGATCCTGCGTCCGCCTACTTACGCCACCTGGGAGAGCCAGCTCCGGCATAGCGCGCGACTCATCAGCATAATAATACGGATATGGACCAATTTAGGATGAAAATATAGTAGAAATATGTTTGATTGCTGACATTTCGCCTATCGTTTTTAGAGGTGACAATTGAGGGTCCAGCAGGCGCCGATAACTCTTAGAGGTTCGATAACACTTTGAAACACTTACCGCGAACTATTTTTTCCGAATAAAACCTGGTTAACTTGTTTTTTGTTTTAATTTAAAATGTATCAATTACAACCAGATAAACTTTATAATTTGTTTCTGTTAAAACTTCTATGCGTTTTACGTTTGGCCTTCTCCAACCGCGGCGATAACGATTCGATGAGTGCTATCATCTCTCGATTGCAGAATTTCACCACGAAGGCGCTAAAACTTTATTTCTGTTTTAATTTGTAAAAACCCGAGCCTGTTGAGTCTGTGAGCCGAAACGATGGCCGGGGCAGACGCTGGCATCGAGGGGGTGTACTCCGTGCGCCTGGTCATTGCCGATTTCTATATGGAAAAGCCGCAATTCGGCCTGGATCCCTGTTACTCTGAGCTGCGCGGCAAGGAGATCAAGCGGGTAGGTATCCCAGGAGCTAGTGTCGCGCTCCACCTGAGATACAAATGCTTACCCCAACAGGTCCCAGTGGTGCGTGTTTTCGGACCCAATGCGAGTGGTCAAAAGACCTGCCTGCATGTCCACGGAGTCTTCCCGTACTTCTACATCCCCTACGACAAGAAGGACTTTGAGTCGCTGGAGCGGGGCATCCTGCAGATGGCCATGCACCTGGACAAGGCCATCAACATCTCGCTGGGCCAGGGCAGCTCCAATGCCCAGCACGTCTTCAAGATCCAGCTGGTGAAGGGAATGTAAGTGTAGTCGGGAATTAAGACTCTAATTGACAATAAGAACGTTCTCCTTGCAGTCCCTTTTATGGCTACCATCGCACGGAGCACCAGTTCCTCAAGATCTACATGTTCAATCCGCGCTTTGTGCGTCGGGCCGCTAATCTGCTCCAGAGCGGTGCCATTCTCAGCAAGAATTTCAGTCCCCACGAATCGCATGTGCCCTACATCCTGCAGTTTATGATTGACTACAATCTCTATGGAATGAGCTACCTGCATGTGCCTCTGGAGGTGCTCAAGTTCCGGCGGAGCAACGAGGAGGATGGTAACCCCGCTTGGAATCTCTTTAATTTGCCAATTACTGTATTCAATCCTCTTTAAAGTGGTTCCCTATCCCAACCTCAAGCCCGCCCAATTGCTGGACATCAGCAAGGCCAAGAAAGTGGCCTGCAGCGCTCTGGAAGTGGATGTGAGCTCGAACTTTATATTGAATCGCTTCCAACTGGTGGCCAAGAGCAAGGGCAATCACACAAATCCGGGAGTTGAAGCCATTTGGAACGATGAGAGCATGCGGCGCCAGAAGCTGATACAGAAACACACTGAAGCAGGAGACGAGGACAAGGTCCAAGCGGTATTTCAATAATAAATACCTATTTTCGAGGATGCAGCCTAAATGCCAATTAAATTCAGGTTCCTGTGCTGCAATTGCCGCCCACACAGGAGCGCGAACTAGTGGAAATCGCCGAGAGCGATGTGTTCTATCGCACCGCTCTGGAAAGCAAACTGATGACATTGGAACAGTCCACGATGTCCGAGCAAACCCTATCGGATCAGACGCACCTCAACAACACCACCATGCAGACAACTTTGCCGGGAAACAAGGAGCAGCGTCGCACTTTCAACCTCCAGAAGCTATTGGCCAACGCCGTTTATCCCGAGGAGTGCTCTCAAGACCAGCAGAAGCTCCTGATCAACGCTTCTTTCATACAAAACCATGTGTCCTGCCAGAACAGCGGTGATTTCAGCATCCTAGCCACTCCCAGAGAGGAAGAAACGCATCTGGACGAGACTTTGGTAGATGAGGAGTTGATCCTGAGCCTTAGCCAGCCGTCAGGAGCAATGCCGCACGATGCCACCTGTAGGTAATCAATTGCTTTATAGGATTTCATCAATTTATGGCAACTTTCCTGGTGGGCTTTAGTGCGCGACGAGGATGTGGAACTGCTCGATGTTCTGCAGCAGCTGGAGGAGCAGAATGAAAACGACTCTCACATTGACCTGGACAGCTCGTTGGCTCCCCTCTCGCAGACCCACAAAAATTGTAAGAGCAGCTGGGGGATCTTCAAACATTGTGACTTTATTCGATGTTTTGTCCAGTTGACCTCACTCCAGAGCTGTTGGACAAGGAAACAGCAGCTGCTGTTATTGGACCCGAGTCTGATGAGGACTGTGACTCCGATGAAGCGGACCAGGGGACGCGACACGACTTCTCAGTGGCCCTCGATGACATCGATGAACTGCTCCTTAAGCTCACCCAAAGCCAAACGCAGTCGGCAGAAGTCCAAGATCCATCCACTACCGCACAGTTACCGCAAATCGATGGTGCCGACGATCTTCTCCAGAGAACACCAAAAAAGTTGCGCAGCTCCAGAGCAAAGACGAGTCCACCTCGGACACCCACCACACCCAAGGCTCAGGCAAATGTTGTGAGATCACCACGCACTCCAAAATCAAGTGCGGCAAAGAAATATGCACCGCTGCCCTTAACTTTTGGAAGTGGTTCAAAAAGTTTGTTAAATCGAATTAGGAAGAGGACGTACATATAATATTTTATTGGGATTCCAGAAAACATTGGAGAAGCAGTCGGAAAAGCTACCAATACTCGTCTCAGTTTGCAGCTTGATCCCGGTCCAAGTACTCCTTGGTATGGCAATTCCAGCCTCCAATTGATTGAGAAAAGTATATAAAGTTGTATTATTTTGCAGTTCAGAGATTCCTCTGCGCAAAAAATTGGCCATGACGGAATTGCGAAGAAAAAGCGTCGAGGAATCGAGTTTCGTGCGCTTTGTGAAAGAGTAAGATTAATTACCATCCAACGATTTTCTCAACAGTTTGTTTGGCTCCCATAGATGTACTCCACGTCGCAGCTCCAGGAGATCAACAAGAAATCTGGACAAGTCCCACATTACTTGTTCCCTGACCCCGCGCGACAAGAATCCAGCTTTATCAGAGCTGTTTGAGAGTACTGATGGCAGGGAAATATCGCCTGTGCAGGAGGAGGAAAAAGTTAAAGCAACCCGACGAAGTGGGCGACATCAAGCTAAGGAAACAAACGAAGAAGCGCCAAAAAAAGAGCCCATAGGCAGCAATCGGACATCGAGAAAATCTAAATTGCCCAAAGATGGGGACCCAATACCACGACGTAGCGTTCGTAAACAGGAAAAGAATGTTAGCCCCAAAAATAACTGCAGTACAAAGTCAAAGGTTGAGGATAAAGCATCTAAAAGTGTAGGAAGTCCGATGCCCAATTCTGGTCATAAACCAAAAGAGTGTCCTGTTACCATTCCCACCCAGAAATCGGAAAATAATCCCAAGACTAGTCCAAAACAAGCAGCAGATTCTGATATCCAAAATCCAATGCAATCGAAAAACGCGAATGGAGAAACTACCCAAAGGGAACTTTTTGTGGGAGAGCAATCGCCGCTTTTTCCCGCCTCCAGCGAAGAGGTCCAGTTTGCCCTCAGCGATGAGGAGATCATTGAATCCGATACAGAAAGCGATAAAGTGGTAACCAAACTGCGAAAGACTCCCAACCTGAGACGGTTGCGTAGAAGTATTTGCAGCGAAGTGCTGACGAAGCAGCTAACTCCACAAATGGAAAGAGCAGCACCCGCTGGGAGCCCGACCACTCCACATTTTAGTCCGCAAAGCAACGAAAGTCAGACGCCCGAAATGATGAAGAGCTTCTATGAGAACTCCCTGATTGTGAACAGTCCTTCGGTGTTCAGTGACTGTACAAATAGTCCTGGGATGTCTGCCCCACAACCTGTTTCCCCCAAGAAAGACAGCATTGTGATTGCACCGCTGGAATTGCCACCTTCGTATGATGATGTGCTGCGTGGATGCCGCAAGCTGGACATTCCGGAGTACGAGTTCCAGCAGCCGTTTTACAGCAACCCCGCGGACGTGACTAAGGTTACGGAAGTGGGCTTCTTGGTGTTGCACATTCCCGGCAACAAGCTCAACGACTGCGAGCCTTTCCAGAGTGTTTTGGGCAACGATCGCGGCTTGTCCGCGTGGCGACGTCAGCAACTAATCTCGATCGGCGGCCCAGCCATGCTGCAGCGTCATCGTGGCGAGCAGCGGATGCGGGAGTACTTTGCCAATGGCCAACGCGTTGCCATAGAGCCCGCCCAGAGCGCTCCCACCCGCCAGGAGGCCAAGGTGTGGCTGAAGGCCAAGGAGCTGTTGCGCCAGCGGGATGACCCCCCAAAAGGCGAAGACGTGGACAGTCCCATCAAGATCAAGCGCCAGAAGATCACAATGATGCTGCAAGCGGAGGGAGGCGAGGCAGCCAGCGGGGATGAGGATGCCGGAGATGGCTTAAACTGCAGCCTGAGTCTCACTCCCCTGTCGCAAGTAGTCGTAAATGGCAAGCCAACCCCTAGGACAGCCAGGAATCGCAGCAAAAGAAGAACCAAGCTGGACTTCACGGCCTCGCAGGAACGGGAGCCAACCAGCTCACAGTCCAGTGAGCGGAGCGTGTCCAGCAATGCTGCTCGGGCGGAGTTGGAGCGCAGCTCCTTTTTGCGCCAGTTGGAGGGCAACAGCGGCGAGCGACAACAGGATATTAGCTTTGGTCTCAGCCACGCCACCTTGGACAACACTTTCGGCTTCAAGGTGAACCTGGAGAACCTGCAGCAGGCCAAAGCGGACATCGAATGCAACCACTTGACCATAATGACACTGGAAGTGTTTGTACCCACGCGGGGAGAGCTGCAACCCGATCCCATGTTCGATGAGATTCGCTGCATGTTCTACGCCATCGATCACAGTCTGCCCGACGAGAGTCTGCCGAGCAAGGCCTGCGGCTATATAATGGTGAACGATGCCCAGGATTTGATAGCGGAAGGATGCATCCACGGCCTGGATAAGGATATAGAAGTGCAGGTGGTTGCCAGCGAGGCAGAGGCCCTGGAGGCGCTCTTGGCGCTTTGTGGCCGCTGGGATGCGGACATCTACGCTGGCTACGAGATCGAGATGGCCTCCTGGGGCTATGTCATCGACCGGGCCAAGCACATGTGCTTCAACATAGCTCCATTGCTGTCCCGTGTGCCCACGCAGAAAGTTCGTGACTTTGTGGATGAGGACAGGGAGCAGTTCACGGACCTCGATGTGGAGATGAAGCTCTGCGGGCGTATTCTACTCGATGTGTGGCGTCTGATGCGCTCGGAGATCGCACTCACTTCGTACACATTCGAGAATGTGATGTACCACATCCTGCACCGAAGGTGTCCCTGGCATTCGCCCAAGGCCCTGACCGAGTGGTTTGGCTCGCCCTGCACGCGCTGGATTGTGCTGCAGTACCAACTGGAACGAGTGCGCGGGACTCTGGCTCTGCTGGATCAGCTTGACCTACTGGGACGCACCAGTGAGATGGCCAAACTCATTGGCATTCAGTTCTACGAAGTCCTGTCGCGCGGCTCGCAATTTCGCGTGGAAAGCATGATGTTGAGGTGAGCAAAGAATACCCTGAAATTACAAGGTTTTTATAGGTTTCTTTTTCATTGTAGAATCGCCAAGCCGAAGAACCTGGTGCCACTCTCGCCAAGCGTCCAGCAACGCGCCCACATGAGGGCTCCGGAGTACCTAGCGCTTATTATGGAGCCCCAGTCGCGCTTCTACGCCGATCCTTTGATCGTGCTCGACTTTCAGAGCCTGTATCCCAGCATGATCATCGGCTACAACTACTGCTTCTCGACGTGCCTGGGCAGGGTTGAGCATTTGGGCGGCAGTTCTCCCTTCGAGTTCGGAGCCTCTCAGTTGCGCGTCTCGCGGCAGATGCTGCAGAAGCTGTTGGAGCACGACCTGGTCACAGTGTCGCCCTGTGGCGTTGTGTTTGTGAAGCGCGAGGTGCGCGAGGGCATCCTGCCGCGCATGCTCACCGAGATCCTGGACACCCGCCAAATGGTGAAGCAGTCGATGAAGCTGCACAAGGACAGCTCAGCCCTGCAGCGCATCCTGCACTCCCGGCAGCTGGGCCTCAAGCTCATGGCCAATGTCACCTACGGCTATACGGCTGCCAATTTCAGTGGTCGCATGCCCGCCGTCGAGGTGGGCGATTCCGTTGTCTCCAAGGGCCGGGAAACTCTGGAACGAGCCATCAAGATGGTGGAGACCAATGAGGAGTGGAAGGTGCGCGTTGTTTACGGAGACACGGACTCCATGTTCGTGCTGGTTCCGGGTCGCAATCGAGCGGAGGCTTTTCGGATTGGCGAGGAGATCGCCCAGGCGGTCACCGAAATGAATCCGCAGCCCGTGAAGCTGAAGCTAGAGAAGGTCTACCAACCGTGCATGCTGCAGACCAAGAAGCGCTACGTGGGCTACATGTACGAGACGCCCGACCAGGCGGAGCCCGTCTACGAGGCCAAGGGCATTGAGACGGTGCGCCGAGATGGCTGCCCGGCGGTGGCCAAGATGCTGGAGAAGGTGCTCCGCCTGCTGTTCGAGACGCAGGACGTGAGCCAGATAAAGCAGTACGTGTGTCGGCAGTTCACCAAACTGCTCTCCGGCCGGGCCAACCTGCAGGACCTGATCTTTGCCAAGGAGTTCCGCGGCCTCAACGGCTACAAGCCCACGGCCTGTGTCCCGGCTTTGGCTCTCACCCGGTAGGTCCTTGAGATCGCCCTGCAAACATAAACTACTATTTTTGTTGCCCCCCCAGCAAATGGATGCAGAAGGACCCCCGGAAAGTGCCCCGACGCGGCGAGCGAGTGCCCTTTATCATAGTTAATGGCCCGCCGGGCATGCAGCTCATCCGGCTGGTGCGCAGTCCCCACGACATCCTCGCCAACGAGGGTCACAAGATCAACGCCATCTACTACATCACAAAGGCCATCATTCCGCCGCTCAATCGCTGCCTGCTGCTAATCGGAGCAAATGTCCACGACTGGTTCACCAGCCTGCCGCGCAAGCTGTTGCTCACCCCCGCTGTGGGCACAGGCAGCGAAGTGGCCGGTGGCAGGGGCACCAAGTCGACCATTTCGCAGTATTTCTCCACCACCAGTTGTGTGATCGATTGCGGGCGCCAGACCAAGGCGGGCATCTGTGCAGACTGCCTGAGGAATGCGTCGCGCTGTGTGATAGTTCTGGCCGATAAGATGGCCCGCCTGGAGCGGGGCTATCAATTGACGCGCCAGATCTGCCAGGCCTGCTGCGGTCGCCTGGGCGAGCTCCAATGCGGCTCGCTGGACTGCCCGGTCACGTATGTTTCGGAGGGCAAGCGACGCGAGCTGCAGCAAATTGGTCACTTTCGCAAGCTGCTGGACGAGCACTTCTGAGATCAAACATCCAAGCTGTCGGGTGTATATGTATATGTATATATATTTCAACTTTTGCTTGCTTATAAAAGTTAAAATTACATTCATAGCATCAGCCGGTGCCTCTAAACTTGTACATTAGCTTATGCACTAATTATGCATTCGGTTGTTTGTGTGTATAATACTAGAGGAATTGTTAACTATTTTTTGTAAGTTTATTCTGTGTTGTGTGATTCAGCAGCATGAGCATGCCGACAATAAATGAATTTGCATCTGTAATGTTTCGTTAAACTTATAGTTTGCCGCCTTCAAAGACATCTACGGGGGTGAATATGATTATATATAATTATATTATACGTGGTTTCAGTTTCAGTTCAGCGTATGATTAAATCGTTTCCTTTTAACAATTCGTTTCAATGAATAACCCAATTATATAACAATTAGTAGTTGATGCACTGCGATATTTTGATTTCGTTTAGCCCTGATTTGCGTTGCCTAAATACAATTTTGTATGTACTATACTTCCAATTGAGCAATTTGCTTGGATACAAAACAAATTACACTATAAATATTACAAAAAAAAGAGTAAACGATCATTATAGCAATAACTAATGTATAAGTAGTTTTTAAAAATCTTTAAAACATGCTTCCAAAACACTCAAAAAATATGAATATATTTCCGGGTTTATACATCATCATCCTCGTCCATTTCGAACATCAGAGCATTCTTGGCATCGGCGTCGTGCAGACCACCTTTGGCAGTAGCTGCTCCAGTCAGATCCAGGCCGCTGTCGTGTAGCTTGCCCTTGCTCGAGCGATTTCCCTAAAAGAGAAAAAGAACACCTTAAAATCGAGTGTAGGAAGCAGCGCCCTCCCTTGACACACGTGGTGGAATTATGAAGTTATATTTAATATCAAACATTGGCCAGACGCAATATCTTCCGCTGTTACGCAAATGCAAAAGTTTCCGCTTCCCTGTGATCCGAACTGCACGCCAATTAACGCCCATCAATTACTTTTCGCAACATTCCAGACAAGAATAGAGTCTACACCCCCCATAATCGTGTTTAACTTTCACACACGTGGAATGCAATTCGATTAAACAAAGAGTTGATCAATGTTTGAGTCGCGGATCCAGTTCAATCCAAACGCTAGATTTCGCCGATGGCCACTAATTCAATTAACAAGCTAACGAAGTAATGGCCCTCCTAACAAGCCGGGACATCCACTCAATTTGTGAAATATGACCGCTTGCTTACCTTGAGGGGATTGGCGTTGGTTTCATCGTAATCAACGGAATCGCCTTCGCTGAGGCGACGCTGCTGGGCCCGCAGCTTGAGATCGCGTCGCTTCTGGTTCTTTTTGCGCTGACCCAGGATGCTGGAGTCAAGTCTGCGGGGGGGAAACGATTTGTAAAATTACCCTGCATTAGGAATACATATATACGGGTATATTTTTAGCACTCACCGGAACGTTTGCTTAATGATGTTGTCGTTAAACCTAACAGTCTTCTTGCAGCTCTCCGAGAGACCTGCGTCGGAGCGATCCTCCTCGGGAATGCCACCGAAAGATTGCGAGAAGGGGGAGGCCCCGGAGGCGTCCACGGAGCACGAGTACGACGACGAGCAGTCGTCGATGGAGGAGCAACTGTCCGATATCGAGGGCCTGGGCCCGTAGCGACTGAATCGCTTTAGGATGCCGCGATGGGAGCCGCTGCTGCCCACGCTGCTGTCGTTGCACTCCGAGTAGCTGCGCTGCTTGCGCTGAGGCAGCTTCAGTAAGCTCTTTGCCTCCGGAGCAGGCACCTCCTCGGGTGCCGCCTCCTGAACGGCTACATCCTCACAAGCGGACTCCGAGAGGGAGCGCTCCTTCTTGTTCTTCTTGCGCTGCTTCTTATTGGGCTTCTTGTTGTGACCAGCCTGCTGGTGCTGTGGCTCCTCATGCGGTTCGCCCTCCTCCTCCTCCTCCTCGTCCTCCTCTGTGGCCGGGCCAATGTTAACCTCCAAGGCATCCGGGTTGTAATCGAACTTGACGTCCAGCGGGGCGCTCTCCTTCTTGGAGCCATCGCGTCGCTTGTTCTTCAGCTTGTACTGCCCATGAACTGGGTACTCGTTGAGATCGTTGGCATCTAGACCGGCCAGATAGCTCTGCGGGCTCTGGCTCTGCGCGCTGAGGCACAGCTTCAGCACCACATTGTTGTCCCAGGCCTCCGCCTCCACACTCTCTATGGCAGCGTCCTCCTCCGAGGGCAGCTCCACGTAGAAGGCGTAGTGCGTGGGATAGTAGCCGCTGCCGATGGTGGCAAACTGAAGGTGCAGGCTCCGTTGCTCTCGCAACTGCCGAATGGAGTCCGGCTGAACGTTGGGCACGTGCAGCACGAAGGCCATTACGTGGTCCAGAACGTTGCAGTCGAACTTGGCGGGCAGTTGATAGTGCACGGAGCTCTTTAGGAACGGAGCTGGGGCAGCACGCACTGGAGTGACAATGGGCGTCACTGCAAGGATTACAAGTTACTCAGCAATCACATGAATAAAGGTAAACGAAAGCCCAAACTTACCCGTCTCGGAGGTGTCCGCTTTGGAGTCGCTGAGGTTGCCATCGGCCTCCTCCTCCTCCACGGGCGACTCGCTGTTGGAATGCAGTTCGACGCCGCTATCCTCGCGGCTAAAGTGGCGCAGTGTGTCGTGCATCTCGCGCTGCTCCGGCACACTCGTCCGCACCACCGGCAGCGTGATGCTCAGCCGGCGAGTATCGACATCGAAGCGGGCGCTGCCCGCCTTGTCGTCCACCACGAACGGCAGATCTATCTTCAGGCGATACTTTGCGCCCGGCTTTTCGCTCAGCAAGTACACCGACTTGGAGGTCACGTCCAGCTGGCATTCGGCCGTGGAGCGCAGCAGGGGCAGCTCTATTTCCACGACCAGATTGCGCGGCATCGTCACATGCAGCTTGGCGTCCAGCTCGTTCGTGTACTCCGACAGATCCACGCCGTGGCTGTGCAGGATGTCGTACTTGGGCACTGTGAACTCCGGCACTGGGGCGGCCTTTTTTTTCATGGGCAGGACGCGGGGCTCGGGATTCGCGGTGGGTATCTTGCTGGGAAACATGTGTTCGAGGGGGTGCGGCTCCTGCTCCTCGGCCGTGGGATTTTCGGCGAGCGTGCGTATCACAGTGGGACGGGAGATGCCCTTGTAGTCCAGCTTGGGGTACTTGAGATTGGTGCGATCGAGGCTGACCTGGAACTCGCGTTCCACAGCGTCCAGCGCCGTGTCGATCAGACACTTGCGGAACTGAGAGTTCTTGGTGCCCAGGTGCAGGGCGTCCGGGTGGAAGACCACATCGAACACCTTGCACAGGTTGTTCTTGGCATCGACATCGTCCCTCGCACCGCTCTGGGCCATCGGTATGGACCAGGTGAGGCCGCGACTGCCATCCTCCGGATTTGTGGCCACTTCGCTCTGCGGCGGCTCCACCTCCGGCGAGCTGGCGATGTTGATGAAGCACTTAAGCTCTCCGTCCAGCGAGGTTTTAACCACAAATCCGGGCGTGGGATGAACGAAGCGCACGTGCACGCCGCGCTCCTTCTCTAGCTGCGTGATCTCGTCCTCGTAGATCTTCCGGTTGGCCGGGTCCTGGATCTCCTCGATGTAATCGAAGAACAGTTTGCGGAACTCCTCCTTGTCGAGCGCCTCCTTGAACCGTCCGAACTCCTCGTTGCTTATGTCCAGGTGCTCATCGTTGCGGAGTTTCGATTTGTTAAATTTATTACGCGATCGGGCGGACATAGCGCAGGCAACTTCACTCGGCCCCGGATTGCGGATAGCTTCTCTGCTCGCAAACACGGATACCTTAAAATTTTCTTATCACTTTTTTGTTTTTTTTAGGTTTTTTGTAGGGTTTTATGTCTGTTTGGGGTTGTTTAGTTTACTGTTTTGAACACGTTTCCTTGGCAAATGCGATTGGTTTCTGGAATATTCTTTTCGGAGCGTTTCTGCTAAAGAAAAGAGTGAGGGAAAGACCGTTAGAAAAGGCTGATGCAATCCAATCGTCAAGGCGTAACCTGACATTCAGAGGTTGTATTTATTAGCTGCTACTTTTGTTTATTATTATTAGTTACGGTTTCCTTATACAACATGACAAGGGAACGATTGTGAGGGGTAGAGATATGAGGCTTTCACTGGTTACATCTTTTGTACGATTTGAGAGATTGTTTGGGGTTTAGGGAGACGTTGCAGTTACAAAAGGGCAAGAATTATAATTCAAAGCCTAATTTCATCAGGTGATTTACAGGGCCCTCAACTTCCTTTTAGTATTACTCACTCCCAAGGTTGTCCTAGTCCCCCAATCACGAAATTCTAACCAACTGATAAGCAAATATGTACTTAATTGTGACGCGCTAAGGTCGCTGCTGCCAAAACTTGCCGGCTGAAAGGCGTATTTATAGGTGTTTAGGAGGGGGTGTATGTGCGGGCATTATGTAAGTAGAGAAACACGCTGACCACGCGCTAATTTAAAAGTCTGGGGAACGAACTGCGTAGTTTTTTAAGTTCTCGCGGGACGCGTTTTTCGCCTGCTCACCTCGCTGTTGTTGCTATATATTGCTCTATATTCGTGTGTTATTGTTTTGTTATTTTCGGGTGCGATGCTTTCGCGTCGAGCGCTGTATGGGGAGTGAGAGCGCTGCGTCCGAAACGCCGGCAAATAAAAGACTGGGAGGGGATTGCGAGGGAGCTGCGCAGAGCAGAGGCGTTTGATAAGCGCGAAAAAAAGCACTTGGCCCCAATTGTTTTTGATGCGGCCCCTCCTCCGGGTTCCTCCCCGCTTCCAATTCCTATTCCCAGCGCAGCCCATCTAATTGTACAATAAACGACACACTATCTACCCAACGTACGATGATGATAATTGTAATGTTTACCAACCCAGAATGCATATGCATTTACTATACTTATACGCGTATGTATGGTATATAGTATATGTATACCCTGTGGGAGGTGGCATATAGGCCCCTACTGCGTGTGTATCTCTCTCTGCGCCTGGGACGAGGAAAGGCGAGGAAAATCTGGGAAAATTATAACAGTTACGTGACCAAACACATGTTTGTCGCGGGAGTGGGGGGGTCGAGGAGAGTGAAAACTCTGGCTGCTTGATCGATAAGAAGGAAAAACGAATTGATTTTCTCGGGCCAGGCAAACCGGTCGCTCCCAACCCGAAGATCTCCAAGTGCAAACTTTAAGTGGGCTTGCCACTAATTGCCCGATCCGCAACCTATCCCAGCTCAATTTTGTCTTTGCCCCACAGAAACACTTTTCATTTATGATTACCCCCAAACACTGACACCTCTTACCTGTTTTGTTAATTTAAAGGCTTTTTTTGTGGCCTCTGGACTGTTTTGTGTGTTTGTTAAGCAAGAAGAGTACTGTTTTTTGCGATTACAATTTGACTTTTCGTTCTAGAAACTTTTCCGCTGGACCGGCTCAGCAGCTCTGCGTGCGAGGCAATCGATGACAACGGCTGCGCATATCGATAGCTGCCGTTGCGCCGTCATCGATGTTTCTCCACCACCACCTCTACACGGAATGGAGTCGAATTTTTTTTTAGTTTTTCTATTGTTGTTTTCGATATGCAATAATGCGAGAGGTACGTTGAAAACGGTGCAAGCTCCTCGCCCAACCCTTCGGCCACCGCGTGTGCATCGTAGAACCTTCAAATAGCGACCACACTAGCGCGAAATAGTGTTCGAAAAGTGACTGCCTCGGGGCGCCTGTGATTTGTTTTCATATGCTGCAGTTCTGTTGAATTGTGCTGCGTATTTGTGTCCGCGGAGTTCCTTGGCCTGGCCAATTGGATGCGCGTGGGTGGAAATAAGCCTGGCGGGGTCGGCAGCTGCGTTATATAAACCGATTCCGGGGGCTTTCTTGGGGCGTACGCAGCATAAGTGCATTTTTTCTTCTTGGTTTTTTTCTTAATGATTGCCCACGCACACAGTGCAGCTCTGTGTGTGTATACAGAACTTGGGGCCGTTAGCCTGTGTGCGTGAGGGTTCCCTCAGCGTGCATGTGTGTATTTGTGTGTGTGTGTGCCCGTATTTGTGGTTGTACACTAAAAAAAAAAAGATTAATATTGTTTGTGATGCACGAGGTTTTGGGAATTTTAAGTATCCCAACCTATTGTGCTTTAATTTGTTTAACTTAAAAAGGGTTTATCTTATTCGAGAATATTTGTTTATAAAATTGTGAAGGAAACTGTTCTTATCCTTAAATTTTGACCGGGACCTTGATAGATAGTACGGATTTATTTTTGAGATTTAGTTTGTGATGCGAGGGGTTTTGCGTATTTATTGATAAATATTCTCACTATTGAGCATTATTAATTGGTATAACTTAAAAAAGAGTTTATCAGTTTCGTATAAATTTATATTTTTATACACATTGGGTATAGAAAGGGTTTCAGATCCCCCTGTCCGTTGTCCGTTGTCCACTGTCCGTATTTATTATTTTTATTATCTTAAATAGATATTCCCGGGTTTCTTAAGAAAAAAAAAAACATCCTTTTCGAGTTTATCCGTATTAACTCCCACAATTTAAACGCTACAAACATTAAAATTGGTTATAAATTTTTCATGAAACGCGGGAAAACCATATCCCATATATGATACTAACCTTTAACCACTCCTACTTGTTTGTTTTGCAGCTGAAATCAGCGATCGCTTGCTGGAAGAGAACCAAGAACTTGACATGGAACTGCCGGGCCACTTAACTGGCAAGGAGTTTCCCGCCGTGCCTCAGAACTCCCTGCAAACGCATCCCAGGTGACTATCCCTACCTATATCCCTGCCATCTACTACTTTCTCTCCCGCCTAAAATATCATTATTGCTAAAAAACCCTCTACCGCCCATTTAACACGCTGCTTCTCCTTAACCAGGAGACACATTAAGAGTAAGAGACGCATGAAAAGAAGGTAACCCAAGCCAAATCATATTAACCAAGGCATTACATATTTGAAATTCTTATATTATCAAGCCTTTTGTAAGCGTTTTTTAAACATTCAAATATCCCTTCACAGGTACAAGTGCTACTCCTGCGACCCACCGTGTCCCGATCCTCTAGAGTTCAGCAATTTCTGCCAGAATGCTCTTCAGGTGGGCAAAAAATAAGTAATTTTGTATCTGTTTATAACTTAACTCTTTGCTGTTGTATCAGTGCTGGAAATCACGCACCCGCGACGCCGATGGTAAGGAGCACGTGTCCCGGGGCTGCACCACCAAGCCGGACCATGTGCCCATGATCTGCAACCACAATGCGCAGAGCAAATGGAACACGGACAAGTATCCCATAAACCTTGAGTGCTGCACTGGAGACTTTTGCAACAGCGGAGAGTTCCCCGAACTGCCGCCCATGGTGAGCAACGATGTGACGGTGATCACGGCGGACTCCAGCAACATAAGCAAGATGTCGGCGGCCATTCTTGGTCCCTTCCTGATCATCTCCCTGCTGGGCATGGTGGCCTTCTACTTCATCCGGCGCAGTCATCGCAAGCGGCTCGCCGCCTCGCGCACAAAACAGGATCCCGAGGCGTATCTGGTGAACGATGAGTTGTTGCGCGCCACCAGCGCAGGGGACAGTACGCTGCGCGAGTACCTGCAGCACTCGGTGACCTCCGGATCGGGCAGCGGACTGCCCCTCCTCGTGCAGCGCACGCTGGCCAAGCAGGTGACGCTGATCGAGTGCATCGGCCGGGGCAAGTACGGCGAAGTGTGGCGGGGACACTGGCACGGCGAGAGCATTGCCGTCAAGATATTTTTCAGTCGCGACGAGGAGTCCTGGAAGCGAGAGACCGAGATCTACAGGTCAGTAAATAAATATTCTATTAACCGAATATGCCAGCTAAAAGATATTCTATTGCAGCACCGTTTTGCTACGCCACGAAAACATTCTCGGCTTTATAGGCTCCGACATGACGTCGCGCAACTCGTGCACCCAGCTGTGGCTGATGACTCACTACTACCCGCTGGGCTCGCTCTTCGATCACCTGAATCGCAATGCTCTGAGCCACAATGACATGGTCTGGATTTGCTTATCGATAGCCAACGGGCTGGTGCACCTGCACACGGAGATTTTCGGCAAACAAGGCAAGCCGGCGATGGCCCATCGGGATCTGAAGTCGAAGAACATACTGGTCACCTCGAATGGCAGCTGTGTCATCGCCGACTTTGGCCTGGCAGTTACTCACTCGCATGTCACGGGACAGTTGGATTTGGGCAACAATCCGAAAGTGGGCACCAAACGCTACATGGCCCCAGAGGTCCTGGATGAGAGGTGAGTGTTTGAAATGCACTAAAGACCCGGATTGTTATCTGTAATCTGTGTCCCATGCTGTAGCATTGACTTGGAATGTTTTGAGGCCTTGCGCCGCACGGATATTTATGCATTTGGATTGGTTTTGTGGGAGGTGTGCCGTCGCACTATTTCGTGCGGCATTGCCGAGGAGTACAAGGTGCCCTTCTACGACGTTGTGCCCATGGATCCGAGCTTTGAGGATATGCGCAAGGTGGTGTGCACCGATAACTACAGACCCTCCATTCCCAATCGTTGGACATCAGATTCGGTGAGTGCCGAGCCCACTATCCATTGGATAGCAAACTAATTGGTTTTGTTTGAATGCATGCAGCTGCTGGCCGGGATGTCGAAGCTGATGAAGGAGTGCTGGCACCAGAACCCGAACGTGCGCCTGCCAGCGCTGCGCGTCAAAAAGACCATACACAAGCTGGCTTCCGCCGACGAAAAGATACGCCTGGACTTTGACGAAGTCTGCGTTTAGTAGACATAAGCGATGACTTAGATGTAGCAGCTAGGCTAGTTAGTTTAGGATTCATTCATCGAAGTTTTCCCTGCATTTTCACACCCACAAACTACTAGTTCGTACGTGTATTATTCGGAGTTAAGCCAGCATACCGAACGCATGTTGGATGCACAACTACGCCAAGTACAAGAATCTTGACAGCTCTAGAAAATAGTTGCCTTACGTTTAGATGGATTATTCGTTTTCGTTTACGTTTCCGTTCCCGTTCCACCGCGAACTTAGCCTGACTTGGGTGCCTTTGAAATTGCCTTAAGCGTATGATTACTTTTATATAGACTTTTTTGGGGGCATCGTATCGTCCCGAGGAGATCGTTTTCATTTCATCCACCATTGTTTATCTTTCATCAAGTGCCATTTGCGATTGAGAATTGCAAAACGCGTTAACCTTAAGCTCACTTTTTGAACTCCACACTGAATTCTTGACTCTTGAACTTGTCCAAGCTATGATAGAACCGTAAGCATAAGCCACACCACCAACTGACTTGCTGTCGTAGCTAGTTAAGCCTTAGCCCTAGTGTCCCACGCATAGAAGCATACACTTACTTGTATATTGTACAAATTGCAAGCTATCTAGGTTAAGTATAAATAAAGTACACTAAGCATTAGGATTGTATAAATGCATATTTATTGCTGCTCCGGCTCTAGCGGCCGGAAGCTGTCGTTGTTCTCCTCGTCCAGGAAGAGCAGCTTGAAGATGTCGTTGAAGAAGTCCGGGTAGTAGTCGCAGGCCCTCTTGCAGTCGGGTGTCCAGTTGATCTCCAGCAACTGTGGCTGCAACACCTTCTCCTGGTCGTCCGACCACTTAAGCATAATGTCAGCGGCATACAAGGCGCGGGATTGGGCGCAGGGAGCCAACGCACAGGGCGGATCGGCCTGACTAGCGCACTGCAGCACCTCGTGCAGCATGGAGCAGATCTGCTGCTCCACCTGGGCCCACTCCTGGTTCGGATACTGCTGCTCCCAGAGTCCCAGGAACTCGTCGCATTTGACGTGGTGCAGCTTCACCTCCTCCTGGTAATTCATCACCGTGTAGTGCTTCTGGTAGTCGTCAAAGTGGTCCAGCGAGAACGGGTGGTTGGCGAAGCGAAGGAAGAACTTGCGGTGCACGTAGGCCTTCAATGGCTTCACGCTCTTCAGAAGGATCACGTAGCGAATGTCGAACTTTACAGGTCCCTCCACCTCCTCCCTGCGGAACAGAACCGGCCGCTCGATGTACTTCTGGGCTATCTTCGGGCCCGTGGCAGGCAGGCGCACGATTTGCTTGATGTTGTCGGTGATGTGAGTGTCCAGGCCGCGTGCCAGGTTCCAGGGCTTGATGATCCAGTGGTTGTCCAGGCCCTTTGCCGCCCTGGCCTGGTAATACGAAGCAAACTCCCGCAGTTCGGTGCTCAGATTGTAGGTGGTGGGCAGCCACTCGGGATAGGTCTCGAGCGTCTCGGCATTTTGGTGCTCCTGGGCCGCCCTGCGACCCACAATGCTGAGCAGATCCTTGATGGTGATCACATACTCGAAGGGGAACTGATTGATGAACTTGTGCGGCGTCTGATCCGCAAACTCTGCAAAGGCCTTGAAGTGCCGCGTGAGCCACAGGACGTCCGCCTCCTCCTCGGAGTCAACCAACACGAACTCCGGGGCCGTTAGATGCTCCCGCACCACCTCGTACTCAGCATAGACCTTCAGGGGGTCGCAACGCGAGCGGGCGGGCACGGGATCGGTGTTGTGCGTGGGATACGTTTCGGGGATGTGGCCCGAGGTGAAGTACTCCGCGCTCGGCTCCACCTGCAGGAAGCTCTCCCCCGTGAGATCGGCGTCCCGCCAGGGAAGCAGCAAAGCCCTGCGCTGGGGCGCCTCTTTGGATACGAACTCGACCGCATCGCGGGTCACCTGCTCGCCGGCCTCGCAGTCGCGGATGGGAAACAGGAGGCTGTAGGCGGTCTGCGTGTTGAGATGCAGCAGCGGCACCAGCCGGAAGTTCGGCTCGTCCGCGTGGTTCACCGCGGAGCCCACTTCGTCCATCACATACCAAATGGGTTGCCGCTCCTCGTCGGAGAGGCCTTCGCTGGCGATCGAATAGGCGTGGCAGTACTTCCACAACCTGCGCAGGATCTTCTCCTCGCGATCGGAAAGCTCCAAGTCCACTCCTGTGATGGCGGACATGCGTTCCGCCAGTTGCGGGTACTGCTGCAGTTGCTCCCGTGCGGAGTTCAGCCGGAAGGTCCAGGCGTGGTCGACCAGGAAGATGGCCTCGGGATCGGAGGCCCGAATGCCTTCCGCACGGGCCACGGCCAAGGCGAAGACCGGATTGGGGCTGTCGTCGTCCTGGGCGGGATCCTGTTCATCGTCCTCGTCGTAGTCGATCAGCATAAGCTGCAGGTGCTCTCCGGCATCGAAGGTGTCCGTCGATAGCTTCTGGTAGAGGGAGGGCCAGAGGTGGGGCGGGATGGCCGAGGACTCCAACTGGGGCTTGTGCAGCGCCAGGAATTCATTGTACAAGGTTATGCCTTCCATGACACGTGCAGGGGGTCCTATTCAGAGTGACCGTATGCCGTACGCCGGTCTGGAGGGGCCACCTGTGGGGGGACCCATATTTAAGTTTATAAATAAAACAACAAGCTATGCAGAATTTAACCCTCTAACTGATCGGTTTTTTAAACTCATAATTTATTATCTTATTGGGCAACATAGAGATAATTCAACGAAAGTCCTGTTTAATTTGTGAATGTACAAGACTACTTTTAGGTCTGAAGCAAAATAACATTCTAAAATGAATATATGTATGAATTATAAGGAATAGTTTAAAAGATCAGCTAAATAATTTTCCATGAATTCTAATAACCACTTTGCAAATAAAAAATCCCTAAAAAGTTACACATATTTTTGTCCTGGTTATGACTATTATTATATTAACTGCCTAAAATAAAAAATTCGTACACTTCAAATATAGATAAAGGAATACCAATGCAATAGTAACACTAATGGGTACAAATAGGTACCATCTCACCTTGATGAATATTCGAATTTTGGCCTCAACAGTTAGTGGGCTAACCCCTTAGCTACAAGGATCCCTTTCGCACCTTTTTAGGAGTTAACCAACACTGTCCCCTAAACAGCTGACTAGCCGACCAGCTGATGGTGTGACCGCACCGTCGGTGTATTTGTTAGTGCAACAACAATAAGTATTTCACCATTAGAATAGATAACATGTAATGTGCGATTAGGGCTGCCGCGGGCCAGTTCGTTTCCAAGCAGAAGTTCAAAGTCATCACAGCTCGGCAGAGTAGCGGGCACAACAGCAGCTAGAACTCACTCTAGTGTCAGACCAGCAAGCGCACGATCAAATGCGTTAGTTAGTTCCTTCCCCCAAGTAGTAGTAGTGAGTCGATCGATCCCCACAAAACACTTTTCCCCTCCGTCGTCCCCCTTCCCGTTGTTGTTTCAAAATTCAACGTGAGAGTCGCAAATCGAAACTATAAAGCATTCCAAACTCTGAGCAAGCATGAGCGAATCGCTGACGTTGACGGGCGAGAGTGGAATAGATTCCTCGTCGATTCCCGCAACCACAGCGCCCAAGTGCTCCCTGCCGCTGCCCACAGTTGTGCGGGAAAGGTGCCCGGGCATGGATCTCGAGGTAAGGAAGCTCTCCCTCCCACCCCCACCCCGGGGCAGTGGCAGGGGGGCTAGCCTCCCAAAATCCCTCCCAAAATCCCTACCAAAATCCCCACAATCCCTGTCCGCCTGTTAGCCTGTCCTGTCAAAACTGTCACAATACACACAACGAAAAATCCGCATCTGTCCGTCTCACATTTGCCAGTAAACTGCGTAGTTGTCGGGTTAAGTAATAGGCGCCCTAGTCGGGGCATGGATCACCAGCAGCCAGTTGCTCGTATCCCCGCGATTGAAAAATCCCATTGTAAAATCCTAAATTCAATGCCAATTTCCGTTTGCCCTTGCCGGCTCTGCTCTTCCCCGCTCGCAGGATCCGAAAAACAACGGCTTCTGGCTCTGGAAATGGTTGTTTAACTGGACATCCAGCTCACCGACCATGCTGCGCGCCGTGGAGAAAAAGATACTGTCGTACGTGAAGCTGCCGTATCGCGGCTTCTTTGTGGACATCGGTCCGGCGGTGGGCGAGGCGGACAAGATCTGGACGATCAGCATGAACACGGAGTCCAAGGAGGTGCCGCTTGTCCTGCTTCACGGCCTCGGGGCGGGCATTGCCCTCTGGGTGATGAATCTGGACGCCTTTGCCAAGGGCAGGCCCGTTTATGCCATGGACATCCTCGGTTTTGGCCGCAGTTCCCGGCCCCCCTTCGCCAAGGACGCACTCGTCTGCGAGAAGCAGTTCGTGAAGTCTGTGGAGGAGTGGCGCCGCGAGATGAACATACAGGACATGATACTGCTGGGCCACTCGATGGGCGGATTCATTGCGTCCAGCTATGCGCTCACGTACCCGGAGCGCGTGCGCCATCTCATACTGGCCGATCCGTGGGGCTTCCCCGAGAAGCCCTCCGACTCGACCAACGGCAAGCAGATACCGCTCTGGGTGCGGGCCATCGCTAGAGTCCTGACGCCGCTCAATCCGCTGTGGGCCCTGCGCGCCGCCGGTCCCTTTGGCCAGTGGGTGGTGCAGAAGACGCGGCCGGACATAATGCGCAAGTTCCAGAGCACCATCGAGGAGGACATCAACCTGCTGCCGCAGTACATACATCAGTGCAACGCGCAGCATCCCAGCGGCGAGTCCGCCTTCCATTCGATGATGCAGTCCTTCGGCTGGGCCAAGCATCCGATGATCAATCGCATCGGGGACGTGCGCAGCGACATACCCATCACGTTCATCTACGGCTCCCGCTCCTGGATCGACTCCTCCTCCGGCGAGAAGATCAAGTCGCAGCGCGGCAGCGACATGGTCGACATCAAGGTCGTTACCGGGGCCGGGCATCATGTGTACGCCGACAAGCCGGACGTTTTCAATCGCTATGTGAACGAGACCTGTGATATTTACAAGGTGGGCACCACTGGCAAGCTCCTCACCACGCCCCTCCAGCTCATCCGCGAGTCCACGGAGTCGGACGAGGAGCGCGAGCCCACCCTGCGCACGTCCAAGACCTCCGTGAACGTCCAGTCGAAGGTGACGAAGGAGCCAGCGACTGTCGCCGCCACAGCTGCGACCGCTACCGATGCTTCCACAGAACCTGGCGATGACCTGGCGGCCAACATCAAGCCGAAGTGAGGATGGGAGATGGCGGCAGAGGCGAAAGGAGCCGATCGGATCTGGAACAGGCCCAAGGCTCGCTCCGCCTGCTAGCCTGTATCGTTTAGCTAAGTCCCTTTATCTAGTATTAAATTGTCACTTTATCTACACAGTGGTTATTCTTACGGTCCGGCTTGCAGGCGCACGTCGTTAGCTGTCTATAGTACGTTATTTATTCACCCAGCCGTATTTTAAATATAAATTTACACAAAAGCAAGCCTCCCAGTCAGTGTATATACTTGTAGAGTGCAATTCCCCTGATTGAAACGTTAGGAATCGAGTCTGGAAAGGATCTTCGCTAGCAGTTATATTCAGAACTTCGTTATTTATTCCCTCTTGCCCTATTTTACATAGAAATTTATCACTAAAGCAGGCCTAATTCCTTGATTGAAACGTTAGAATTCGAGTCTGGAAAGGATCTTCTTCGTTAGATTCAGAACTACTAATTTATTTATTTCCCTTTGCCCTATTTTACATACAAATTTATCAGTAAAACAAGCCCCAATCAGGGTATATGTGTTGCACAAATCCCACGATTGCCAAGCATTCAACAAAGTGACCTTAACCATTCGTGGAACGTGGAACGATCTTCGCTCGCTCGTTGTGCTGATTCAGTGCGAGTACAAAGGTCGACCCGCGGGCACTGTCACCGCGCATGGAGTTCCATTGATAAATGCCCTGACCAGTTGGATCTCCGCCGAAAAGCTCGCTACTGCTCGGGAGTCGTCGGGTGGCGCGTACGTCAGACTTGGCATCGATCCGGAAGAGCCCACACGCGTCAGTTGTTTTCAATTCTTTCGGTTTGGGTCTAAGGCTATCGCGAGGCTCATGTTTCGCTGATAGGCCTGGCAAAACAATGGAATTATGTAGGTGAACCGGGAGCGGATCTAGGCTTAGAAGTGCTATAAGCAAACGAAAATGTACCTAATTGTTAACTTGTATGAATAAATAAAATAAACGCAGAGTCACGCAATATAATCTGTTATCTGAGTGAATCATTTGGTAATTTCAAAGGTTTGGTGGGAAATTTCAGTACTTGAAAAGCTTTGTACGTGCGGAGATAGGAATATACAAACCCACCCACCCGAGAGCTGTGCAAATTATTCAAACTTTGTCGAGCAGTGTTTATTGAAAGACAGCAGTAGCGCTGTTTATTCCCCCGGGATTTGTTATCAAGCGGCTGCAGACACGCTCTGTTGGAACGAATTATTATTATATATAAATCTACAGTATACACTTTAATTGAGTGCAAAAAGCCAGCTCGCAACCTCGGGGGTGATCATGAATCACGACTCTGGCATATAATGCTCGCAATCGGACTGAGACCCTATCAAATAGCAGCGAAAGCAGAAATGTTTTCGACTGATAAGTAAGCAAAAAGCCGACACCTCTCGCGACATAAACAACTCGCAGTCAAACAAAGAAAACTTCGAAGGAATAGACATACATATATTGCGTTTATAATGCTAATTTTAGGCTTAATAATTCTTTGTTCGATTACTTGGCATCGGCGAAGCCCACACGATCGTTGCCCATGTCGAACTCGGTGTAGTATTTGCCAATGAAGACGTCGCCCAGGATCCAGAGCGGCCCGTTCGGCGGCGGAATGTCCATGCCCATGAAGCCCGACAGGCAGATGGTCTTGCCCATTTGGGCCACGCGCAGGATGTAGTCCTTGCCCTCCAGCTCGAAGGTCTTGCCGCCCAGCACGAACTTGATCACAGGCAACTGGGGGATCAGGTCGCAGGAGACGATGTACTAAAGACAGACATAGAATTAGCAAAGTTTACAATGGATTAACGGGTAATACCCACCTGACCGCCAATGATGGGTGTGCCGCCGATCTTCTGGTTAATCGAGGTGGCCTCTGTCATGGGCGCCGCAATCAGCGAGGTTCCCGTATCGGCGATCACCTGACAGCCGCCCTTGCACAGCTGCAAATCGCCGACGGAGGCCGAGTCCATCTGGATCTGCCAGTAGGCCTTGCGGGTGACGGGCAGGTAGGTGAAGTCGCCGCTGTAGTGCTTGGGATCGGAGCCGCCGAAGATGATCTCGCCGCCCTCGGGCCCGGCGGGGTCGCGGTTGAGGTAGAAGGAGAAAACCGGCGCCGAGATCAGGCCCTGTTCGTACATGGCATAGAAGGGCGGCTTCACCTTGTCCACCGAAATGGAGCTGTAGCCCAGGCCCAGGATGCCATCGAACTTGGCGGCCACGAAGACCAGGCCGGGCTCGCTCAGGGCCTCGGCAAAGGTCTGGTCCTTGATGTCCAGGCCGCCAATGGAGACGGTGTCCGTGGAGAGGTAGCCGGAGAGGCTGCCCGATCCGTACTGGATGGCGAACTCGGTGCCGTTCTTCACGTACGTCTTGGACTTGCTGGCGTCGTACTTGTTGTGCATCAGGCAGGCGATGTTGGTCAGGTGGCACTTCTTCGAGGGCACCCAAAGGTTCGAGGAGCCGGTGTCGAAGACCACGCGGAAGTTCTGCGGCGGCGAGCCGATGGCTATGGGCCCGTAGTACTGGGCGTCCATGTAGTTGGACAGCGGCTCGGGCACATCGCCCCCGGAGCCGTAGCGGATGCGCAATTGCTGCAGTTCGGTGCCCACATCGGCAAAGTGACGCCGGGCGGACTGCACCTTTTGCAGCGGCACGCGCAGCAGGCGCGGATTGCCCTCGGCCAGGGCCAGGGCCAGGCAGGCGGCCACTAGCAGGGCTACCTTCTGCATACTGCGTTTTGTATTTCTTGCTTCTGGAGCGGCGTAAATCTCTGAAGAGAATGCACTGGCCGGGATGAGTTGCACTTAATTAAATTGTGGGACCTAGGGTGGGCAAGTGTGTGCCAGAAAAAGCGCCTAAAAAATACCAACCACGGTATTACTATTTTTCAAATTCAATATTTATATTGTGAGCCAACCTTTTGGAGATTCATAATTACATGTGATGTTAGTAATAATTACCCAGATAAACAGCTAAGATAAACCTTGTTTTTTGTATAATTAACTTTGTTACATTCTTTTGTAACAGCTGTCAGGGTTGCCACCTAGCTCGCTGGTAATGTTGACCCTTTCTTCTGTTTGGCGCCAATCTTTCAAGAAAGTGAGTTTTTCACAAATTTACACAACCCAATTTAATGATTTGGTCGTCCAGCAGCTCCACCCTCCAATCATGAAGCGGACCAAGGCCGCGAAGGCAGGTCCCTCCAAAAAGCCCGCCAAAAAGAAACCAGAAAGCGACACGGAATCCAGTTCCGGCAACGAAGAAAAGCCTTCCCCTTCAAAAACATCCATAAAACCGAAGCCGGAGTACCAGAACTTTGAGCAGTTCCTCCTGCACTTGGAGGAGCAGCGCTCCTCAACGGCAGCCAACATCCGGGAGTTCTCGTTCCTGAAGAAACGCGTGCGCGTCCTCTCCAAAAGCGCCGATGTCTCCGAATCCTGTCAAGGAGGCATCGTCTATTGGATGTCCCGCGATGGACGCGTGCAGGACAACTGGGCCATGTTGTTCGCCCAGCGCCTGGCCCTCAAGCTGGAGCTGCCGCTGTCTGTGGTCTTCTGTTTGGTGCCCAGATTCCTCAACGCCACCCTCCGGCACTACAAGTTCATGATGGTCGGCCTGCAGGAGGTGGAGCAGCAGTGCCGGGCCCTGGACATCCCCTTCCACTTGCTCTTGGGACCCGCAGTGGAGCGGCTGCCGGAATTCGTGAAATCCCGCCAAGTGGGGGCCGTGATTTGCGACTTTGCCCCGCTGCGGGTGCCCCGCAAATGGGTCGAGGATGTGGGCCAGGCGCTGCCCAAGAGCGTGCCCCTGGTGCAGGTGGATGCGCACAATGTGGTGCCCGTGTGGGTGGCCTCCGACAAGCAGGAGTACGCCGCCCGCACCATTCGCAACAAGATCAACTCGAAGCTGGGCGAGTTCCTAACCGAATTCCCTCCCGTGATCAAGCATCCCCATGGAACTGGTTGCCTAAAAGTCGATCCCGTCGACTGGCCGGCCGCCTATGCGATGCTGCAGTGTGACATGGACGTGGGCGAGGTGCAGTGGGCCAAACCGGGCTACAAGGCAGCCTGCCAGCAGTTGTACGACTTCTGCAGTCGTCGCCTCAGGCACTTCAACGATAAGCGCAACGATCCCATGGCCGATGCCCTGTCCGGACTCTCGCCCTGGCTGCACTTTGGCCAGATCTCCGCCCAGCGGTGCGCCCTCGAGGTGCAGCGCTTTCGCGGCCAGCACAAAGCCTCGGCGGAGGCGTTTTGCGAGGAGGCCATCGTGCGGCGGGAGCTGGCCGACAACTTTTGCTTCTACAACGAGCACTACGACAGCCTCAAGGGTCTGAGTGCGTGGGCATATCAGACGCTGGACGCGCACCGCAAGGACAAGCGCGATCCCTGCTACTCCCTGGAGGAGCTCGAGAAGGTAGGAAGCTCGTAACTCACTTTTCTCTTACTTATTTCCACCCTTTTTGCAGGCGCTCACCTACGACGACCTGTGGAACTCGGCGCAACTGCAGCTCGTGCGCGAGGGCAAGATGCACGGCTTCCTGCGCATGTACTGGGCCAAGAAGATCCTCGAGTGGAGCGAGACGCCCGAGCAGGCGCTGGAGTACGCCATTCTGCTCAACGACAAGTACAGCCTCGACGGCCGCGACCCCAACGGCTATGTGGGCTGCATGTGGTCCATTGGCGGCGTGCACGACATGGGCTGGAAGGAGCGCTCGATCTTCGGCAAGATTCGCTACATGAACTACCAGGGCTGCAAGCGCAAGTTCGACGTTAATGCCTTTGTCATACGTTACGGGGGAAAGGTGCACAAGCAGAACAAGAAGTAGTGAAGTTTTGAATGCATGCCAACCGCATTTTGTGTATTAAACCATGTTTCCGTTTTGAGGCATTATAATGTATGAAAATCTAGAGCTAACAGGGCAGAACTCAGTCCTTCTCGGCGATCTTGGTGAGGTGCTCCTCGATCTCCCGCTCGTCCAGGATGCGGAACTGCGGCTGGGTCTTGCTCACCACCCCGATCTCGATGCCGTTGGGCTTGAAATCGATGGCCAGCACGCTGGACAGGCAGGTGATGGCCAACTGGATGGCCTTCTCCTCGGACAGATTGTTCTTGTACTTCTTCTCCAAGTAGCTGTTGGCCTCCAGAGCCTTGGCGCCCACGGAGCAGGCGCGGTATCCGCTGTAGTAGCCGGCCGGATCGGTTTTGTATACACTGGCACCTATCTCATCGTCGTAGGCGATCAGCACCATGCTGCATCCTAGCGGGCGCATCTCGGCGTTCTGCGTGTACACCTGATTGATGTCAGCAATGCGACGGCAGAGCACGTCCACGGGCATATCGTAGCCGTACTTGTAGCGGAAGTTGGCGGCCTCGTAGCGGGCCTTCTGCACCTGCGAGCGGGCATCAGCTAAGCGAGAAAATTTCCATTTAAATAAGGGCTCTTTGGAGGCAATTCCTTTGTTGAAGCACTCACCCATGCGGCCGGTCATGGCACAGCCTATCTCCTTGTTGACGCGGAACAAATGGGTGACCGTCTCGGGCACAATGTTCTTCTCGGTCACCTTCTTTTGGGTGGCCACCACGGCACAGTCGCCGCTCTTGAGGGCCACCGTGGTGATGTTCTCCTGCGATATGGCCTTGAAGGCATACTCTGGGTGGGGCGGAGGGCGAAAGGCGAAGCATTAATCGCTGGGATAGCCCCAAAGGGTGGCAAGTACTCACCCACTTGGTAGAGGCGTCCCTCGGGCGAGAAGATCGTGATGTGTCTGTCAAAGCCGGCTGAACTTCCGCGAGACATGATGCGTGCTACTTGGGTCACTTGCTGCCAATGGGAGTACCGTGAGTTAGTTCGATTGCTTAGCTCTTCGCTGGGAATAACTTACCTTTCGGGAAACGAGAAATTACAAAAGTACTTCGATTGGGAGGAGATGTTGCCTCAAAACGAACCTGATTCGCCAAAATTCATATAGTCATTCTCCGAAAGGGGCTAAAAAATACCATAGGCACAAGCTTTGCACTTTTTTAACACTGGCTGGTTGGTTTGAAAACAAAAGCTAATTGATGCAAAATTTCAATGGATTCCGAATTTTATTTTTTAAATAACATTGGTTTAATAAATCTCAAAATTGTATATCTGTTTGAAATAAGACCAAAAGGTTTCTAAGCAAAATTTAAAATTAAACATTAAACAAGTCAGATTTTATCAAGTTCAACAATTTTCCTACTTCCATATGGTATTCTTTGGAAAGAAGCAATTTTTTTTTTTAACAATTGAAGGAGATAAATTGCATGGCATAAAATCTATAACTGGCTTTATTGAATTGGAATCTAGTTCAACAATTTAATTTGTTTTTATTTTGCAGTAAGTTTAAAATTTCACCATGTTATGTACCTAATCTTATCTTAAAAAAATTTGTTAACTTTTAATATGATTAGTTTTTAATTAACCAGTTATTAATCTAAATCATTTTAAAATAATTTAAATCAAAACAAATTCTTCCCTTTGGAACCTTAACAGCTGACTAGTGTGACCATCGTCCGCGCTGCGGAATATACCGCCTGAAGCCGCTAAGCGGAATCCGAGAGGACACACATCCGTGGGCAGCAGCTTCGGGAACAACAGAAACCGCTTCGACCGAGAAAAGGGTAAATATTTATCAATAAACGCCGTTTTAAGCGCTTTTGCTGATTGCGGGCGCCGGCCGCAACGATGCACGAGGACGAGCTGAAGAGTCAGTTGACGATCGCGCGCAACGAGATCAACAATTTGAGGTGCGTGTTTTGTTTGCAAACGAAAGAGTTCGAGCGTGTTTACAAGTTCAAGTTCACTTTTGCGATGACCATGACCATGACCATGATGGGATGCTGCAGGCAGCAAGTGCGCAACCTGCAGCATGTGCAGCGCAAGGACATCGAGACGATAACCAGCCTGCTGCGGGACTTTCGCTGCGAAGGCTGCTCCGCGGGCAACAGGAGCCCCAAGGACAAGGACAAGGCCAAGGACAGGGACACGGACACGGACAAGGTCGCCGACAAGGACGTCGGAGGGGGAGAGCTGCCGGGTCAGGTGCGTTCACGACACAGCACACACAACAAACCACTCAACACATCCTCCCCAGCAGAGCAATCACACAAACGGCGGCGGCGGAGGGGGAGGAGGAGCAGCTGCTGAGGACTCTGTCCTGTTCCGGTCCATCGGTGTCATTCGAACGGCATTCCCGGAAAAGCGAGCCGTTCCCCGGCAATCGATTGTGGGCAGCCGCCTGCGCGGTATCATCCAGCTCAACGACAGCGTCTTCACCAACCCGGAGCACTCGCTGGAGGGGCTGGGCGACTTCTCGCACCTCTGGCTCATCTACCATTTCCACCGCAACAACGCCCATCCCAAGGCCAAGGTTGCTCCTCCCCGACTCGGTGGCGAGCGTGTGGGCGTCTTCTCCACCCGTTCCCCGCACCGCCCGTGTCCCATTGGCCTGTCGCTGGTGGAAATCGAGAAGATCGAGGGCGCCACCATCAGTTTCTTCGGTACGGATATGGTGGATGGCACCCCCGTCCTGGACATCAAGCCCTACATTCCGTACTACGATGCGCCCGCCCTGAGCGAGGATCCAGGTACGTAGAATGCTGGGAAACCCTTAAGGAGGCTGCGAGCTATAAGTATCCCTGTCACGCACAGGTCGCGCTTCCGGAGGCGTGCACGAGAACAGCCTGGACTTTTACGATTCGCGGCAGGAGCCCGACGGCGAGGAGTCCGACCTGGAGCTGTTTGGCGCCGTGGGCTATACCGGCAGCAACAGCATCGGCGCGGATGCCATGCGACCGCCTCCGAGCGCTGTGCGCGTTCCCAATTGGGTGGTGGCGAGCCATCGGCTCAGTGTGAACTTCAACGAGCACGCGGAGGCGCAGCTGCTGGAGCTGCAGGTGGAGAAGCAGTGCATTGTGGACATCCTGGAGGCGGATCCGCGATCCGTCTACTTGCGCACCAAGTACGGCTCCCAGATATTCACCTTTCAGCTGCGAGAGGTGACGGTGACGTGCAAGTTCGACGACAAGGCCTCCACGGTGACGGTGGTGCAGATTCGGCGCAACGAGAACATACAGGTGGCCGCCTTGGACGGCGATCAGCGCAGCGCCTAATTTACCATATATATTTATATATATTATTGCAATTGAGATTTGTTCCCTAATGATTTATTCTGTGCTTAGCTTAAGTATTGTATTTCGTGTTGCAGAGCTTTAAACTTTAGCGTTTCCATTTTGCTCTCGGACACAGGACATTCTGAAATAAATGTATGAGGCTTGTTTCCAATGCAAATTCGCGACTTTTATTTGGGTTTTTCCATAAAGGTGAAGCAATTTAGATGGTAAATTTAATTTTTATGCTTTATTTTTAGCCAAGACATGGGCGACCTGAGCTGGAAGGATTTTTTGAGCCAAGCCAAGCAGTTTCACGAAATCTCAGAGCGATTGTCTGATGGTTGGAGCTTGGAGGAAAAGGTAAATGGAAGAGAGTAGGTGATTTTTTTACATCCAATGTAATTTTATTGACAATTTCCAGGACCCCAATGAGCCCAATACTTTTCTGAAATTGAGCCAAAAAATTAAAAGCCAGGAGGGGCTCCTAAACGTGGAATACCATGTGGTGTACAGTGTTTCTTATCAAGTGCCCATGCTGTTCTTCCAGGCCCATCGATCGGGTAAGCAAATCAATACAAAATAGAAAAGTATTCCTTGGTTACCCAGCTGTTTTTGCAGACGGCAGCCTCCTCGACTTGGATGCCATTTGGCGGCTTTTTATGCCGGAGACCAACCCCAACGATCTCTACCAGATACTCACGCAAATGGACCATCCCGTGCTGTTCAAACCCTTCATGGCCCTGCATCCGTGTCGAACCGCGGAGGTTCTCAAGCAATTTGGCAAGCCCAGCAGGAATCAGGTGCTCACCTTTATAAGCCTTTACGGACCCCAAGTTCAGTTGCATCTACAGAATGCCTATGGACTGGCATTGGAGTACACGTAATTCGTATTTATTTGGTGGTTGTTTTAAACACTGGTTATAAGAGTATACATGTGTGGATATAATATGGCATAGTTATATTACAGTTTTACATTCAATTCGCTACCTTGACGTTTGGTTTGACCTTTGCATTGAATATGCTACAATATATTGGGGGCCGCATCATTATCTATCTGTTTCTGTACTTGGCACAAGTGAAGATCCGAAGTGTCCATAAAATACGGGCGCTACAATTATACGATGTTTGGTAGCTGCTACTCTACGTTAATATAGTATATTCACCTGAAGCTAAACCTCAGGGGTAGATCTAAAACTTGAAAGGAACCGAAGATAACTCCGCCTTGGGATATATATATGACTATATATTCATCTACTTATGCATTAAATATTTTAACTCTAAAATAGCATATTCATAGGTTTATGTTTATGTAGGTTGCGAGTTCCACTCGCTCGCTGCGCTAATTTCACTGTTAATATCGACTAGTAGTTAATTTTCAATTAGATTATGGTTTAGTATATATAATTAGACAGGTATACGCTTACAACTAATTGTACTGTACACAAGCACGGGCCTGTTTGCGGCCACGTTGCTTTGCATTTCACTAATGTTACGTGGTTCATTTATAATTAATGTTAACTGGCTACTGTGTGGCATCCGCGGCACCCCGCCACCCAACTGGTGGGCACAGGGCGCCGCATTGAAAATGTTTATTTGAAAATTAAATTGATTTTATGTATATTAAAGTTTGCTCTTTGCAATTGAAATTCCACAGATATACACGCTCACGAACATTGAGACATCTGGGTTGTCCTATTTATTTGTTTTTGAATTCCAAAACAGTTACTAGATACTCGACTATAAACTTGTTTCACAATAGGAATTGTTATATAAGAACTCTAACTCTTACTTGTATTACTTGTGTAAATATTACTCAAACATTTAGGAAATTGTATACATATATGTTTTCATTTTCTTTGCACTGTTTCCCCGCTTCCTTTGGTTTCAATATACATTCGATTATAAACTTTATTTTGACAAAAAAAAAACTGGGCCTGATCTGGAATGTTCGTATCCATACTAAATATTTCGTTTGGTGGGTAACTTTGGCCCTCCCCATATATACGCATTATCTAGGAGTATTTCATTGGCTAGATTCTAGTTGGCAATATATAGATACATATATGATTATATGAAATATACATGTTCATTGTATTATTCAACATCCGGTTCGTGTCATCTCTCAATATATGTTCTCGTTTATAAAAGTTTATTTAAAGCTGCACCATTTAGTTGACATTTGCATATCAAGTTACATTTCGCTATACATACAATATATAATACACTATAAAACCAGGAAAGAAAAATCAGATTCGCTAAAACCGCGGCGAGTGCTGCGCAGGCGAAAAGCCGTCTCTGAGATTCGGAAATCAGTGATATGTTCCATTATTAAGGGCCTGCAGCACCCGCCCACGGCCGATGACGGAATAAACTGGTTGTTACCACCTAAAGCTATTGCATATAGTAAAATTCCTACTCTAAGTAAGCTGTTACTTGCTGTTTGTTCTGCCTTGTTTTGTTTGGTTTCTTGTTGTTTAGTTGGTTGGTTGGTCTCATTTCAGTTGCATCTTTGGACAATTTGTTGTTAGCTTTGGTAATCGCTGCTTAAAGTGTTCTTAAAATAGTGCTCTGCGGTTCGAGTACGAGTACATCTAAAGCCCTTGCACGCGCTTCCGACTCTGACATCTGCCCTTGCTATTTACACATCCCATTGGAATGGACTTGAACTTGGTTTCTTGTATATTTGGCTAATCTAACACTAAATATAAAGCTCTGTAACTCACTCAACATACACATATAAATACACGCGTACAGCTGCTATGTAGTACCTACAACTATAATATACATATCAGAAAGGGGAACTTAACTTAAAGTGTTCGCAGGGTTCCGTGTGAAGCGCGGATGGGCTAAAGCTATTGGTGCTAGTGCTAGGCTATGTTGTGGACGGTGGTGCTCCGCGTTACGATCCGAAAGTCATCATCCAGCTCATCGGCCGACTCCGCGGGCTGGCGGCCCATGAAGTCGCTCGATGCGCTGCGCCTGAATCAGCTGCACAGCAGGTTGAAGAATCCCCGGCCCTTCTCCGAGCGCGGCGCCATCAGCATCGGCACCTGGTTCTTGTGCGTCACCTTGATCTGCAGAGGCAAACATTTACTAAGGGAGTTCCTTAAAATTCCCTGGAGAAACCACTTACCGTGCAGGGCATTTGCATCCAGGGCTCGCCGTCGATCTGCATGGGAAAGGTCTTCTTGGTCTTGATGATCACTTCGCTGCACTGGGCCAAGCGCCGTCCGGATGCCCGCAGACCAGTTCTCACCTGGCCCATGTGCAGGCAGTTCTCCAGGCCAATCACCTCGATCAGCCGATCGCCAATATCTAAGGGAAGAGTCAAGCTCATGATTGAGACTTTTGTAAGGCTTAAATTGTAGTTGCTCACCCTGAATGGCCACGGAAAGGTCGACGGAATTAAAGCTGGTGGCGGAGAACTCCTTGTCGCCGGCCCTGAGCTTCTTGCTCTTGCCAAAGGGACCGGCACTCTTGCGGATTCGCTTTTGGGACAAGTGCTCGCCCCACAGGTTGGAGCCGCCGTGTGTGTACGGGATGTTCAGGAGGGCCACGCCCTGCAGGTGGGGACCGTTGGCCAGGTCCAGGGGAACGCCATCGCACTGCAAGCAGGGAGGGCGAAGGTTATACACGCTGCGCTGCACTGCACTTTCCCGCATCCGTTCATAAATCACCAATGACGGCCATAAACCGCCCACTTTTGAACCCAATTTCCCAAACTACACGGCAAACAAAAAAGCTTAAACTAACCGAAACTGGAGGAACTCCAAGATTGAGTTTGGTTTTATGACATACTCGTACAAATGGTGTGTCTGGTCATAAATTTTCCCAACTTTATTCGACTGATTATAGGAAAAGATAAAGTGGATTTTTACAAGTGCACTCACCACAATCTCGATGCTCTCGTGAAGATTCTTGCAGGATGCCGCAAATGTCTCGGACGTTGCGTACTCGAAGTACCAGAGCTTGTTCTTCATCCGGCTGTTGAATTTGTGCGGGTTCTTCTCCCGCTCCAAGTGAAACTTGACGCAGATGGCCGCATCCTGGAAAAGGGGAAATGGAAGCAGGGCAGGCAAGGCCAATCAGTTGGTGGCGAAAAGGTCAGCATCTGCGAATCGCGGCATTCAGGGTCACGTTCGCATTGCACTTGAATGCTACTGTTGCTGCTACTGTTGCTGCTGGTGCTGGTGCTGAATGCTCCTGTTACCAATTCAGGAGTTTGCAGAAATCTCAATTAGATTGTCACCGGGGCTGCCATGACAATTCCGCATAGCCGCAACGGCAATGCTAATTAATATTGCGGCTGAATTCTATTAGCAAACTTCCTGCAACACTTCAATCCATTTCAAGAGCCCCAGTCTAAGCTTCAACCTTCAGCAGGTTTATGGCATATTTTCTTAACGGCAATGCTAATTAATATTGCGGCTGTATTCTATTAGCAAACTTCCTGCAAGAACCCCAGTCTAAGCTTTAACCTTCAGCAACTTTATGCTATATCCTGCCTTCTTTTTACCTCAAATTGAATCGAGTTTGTTTAGCCAACAATCCAATTAATTAGCCTGCTTCCCGGCGACATTAAATCGCAAAACTTAAAGACCGCCAAAATGAAAGATAAACTGAAACTTTAGAGTGTCGTTTTTTAGAGCTCACGTGCCAAGCTTCCCGTGCCAAAGTGTTTGCATGATGGAGCTGCTGGCGCCCGGGCACCTGCAAACTCTATTCAGGCCGCGAAAGGAGCGCAAAGGACTCTTATCGGACAAGCGGTTGCAGCTTAATTCCTTATGCGGATATTCGGTTGCGTGACAGCGTTGCTCATACGACACGTTGCACTTACAGCAGGCACATTTGTTATGCACGTCCCAGATAGAGGAGGGCCCTTTGTCCGCCGGATAGCAGGATAGCAGGATGCAGGACACGTTGTCTGGCTGCCAGAACCTGTCAATTACGGACCGCTGGGTTGCGCAACACATGCGCTTGGGCAAATAAGATTTATTACCGCTCCACGTCAAATTGAATTGTCAACATGAGCGAGCGCCTGGCAGCGCTTAAAATCGAAAAATCGACGAAAAACTTTTTAATTAGCCCCCGGCGCCTCTCTACCCATTTTCCTCGTCACCGAGGCGATGGATGTGACACGGCCTTAACCCATGCAGGGCCCGTGCGGTAAACTAAATTAGCGACAGGCCCGGCTTATTAGCATGCGCCTCGACCGCACCGTACCCATTAGTTAGTTAGTTAGTTAGCAGAGGGGCGGGCGGTCTGCTGACAGCTTGTTTGCATCTCGGGGCAAAGTTTGCCCGTGCTGCCGCCCAAAAGCCAGCGATAGAATTCAGAATTCAGGCAACCGCCAGGGCCGGGGCTTCAAATTTGATTGGTTCTAAATGGGCCAAAGTGCGGCTGTGCAGGCGGTGGGACGGTAATGAAATAATTTGTAGACCCAACCAAACTGGTTGGCCTCGCGGCCAAAGTCCCGGCAGCCTAGCAACCATTGATAGATAAGCAAGGCGAAATCTCTTAAAGGCCACGGGGCGTATGAGCAACCAACTCGGCAATTCGACGGCTCAGGTACAAAGGGCAGGCCATAAAAGGCGCATCCTGCCCGCTATCGCGCTGGCCTTGGGAGCATAAAACTTGAGCCCAAGTCAAAGTCGAAGCTCAGACAATTACACATCAACTTCAGCCGGGGGCCTTTCTTTTTGTATTCACTCCGGGGGAGCAGAGATGACAGGCTTTCCGGGCGGGAAAATCCATTTTTGGCGGGAAATTAAAGTTTTTGGTAACCAAAAATGGGAAGACCCAAATGGTTGGATGGAAAAGAAGCCTCAGCATCAAACTATTTTGTATCAAATTTAATTGAAACTCAAAGCAACTCTTTAAACAGGAAAAACGCCCATTAAATCTTGGAAAATTCTGGAGTTGAGGGAAAAAAGCTGAACGGGCAATTCTTGCTTAAAGTTGGCACTTTTATCATCGTCGCACAAGTTAGCGCTCAACGTCAATTGTTTGACGTTAAATCCATGCGGCAGCGTGAAATACTTTTCATGCTGTATTACCCCGTGAAGGAGAATGGATGGATAGCTGGATGGCTGGTTGGATGGGCGGGTTTTGGGGGGTTTTTTGGGAGGTTTTGGGAGGTTTTGGGAGGTCTGCCTGCTCTTTTCCCTAAGGAAAGACTCCATCCATGGAGCTCTGCGACTTTGGCCACTTGAGTCGCTCTATGCTGCGGACCAGACACATGTACATAAGTGTTAAATGGATTTCACGATGGGCATAGCACAAAGAGCTCCCCGTATGAAATGTGTCCGACAAGTGAAATCCCAGCAGAAACGAGGGCTGGCGTAGAGGAAAAGCAAAGCCAGCAACGGCAGCAATAACATCATTGCCGACAGTTTGCTGTAGACGCCTACTGTTTAAACAGACGACGCACAGCACATCAAGTCATAAATAAACTAACACGCAGCGCACACACATTTTTATTTCGGTTTTCGGTGCGGATTTTGTGGGATCTGGTGTGCAATTGTTGGGGCTCAGTGGCAGTGGAGCATTAGGCTGATTTCAGTGGCCCACAAGGAGCGCAAAATGTTTGCACAAAAAGGATTTCGGCTTTAGCCGCCACTTGACAAATGGTGTGACCTACGCAGGGCCAACGTACGCCCACACGTACAGCACCCAATCCCTCAATCCCCCCAAAAGCTCCCATCCACACCCCCCAAAATGCCGCCCAAGGGGCGTGTTTACATGATGCCACAACAAGAAGGAGGTGCCAGGATATCTTTTTCGTAGCACAGAGAACAAATTTCACCGGAACTGGTCATTAACGTTTCGCATTTTTTATCGAAACGATTTCTATGTAACCGCTGTAATTCAGATTTACACAATTTACTTATCTGCTTTAATGTTAAGTGGATTTATGATAAAAACACACCTGCAAATATTTATAATTGTGGCTGCAAAATTGTGATTTGCCTTGGCTAGTTGTTTATTTTTTGTTGCAAAAGCTGTATTTGTACAAGAATACTCGTACACGCACGTTTTTTCAATAAAATCAACTTGATTATATTGGCTTAATATTGAAAATTGATAACCATGTGTTTATACAACTGTTTCGATAAATATTTACTGTACTTTTATGCTGAAATATTGTGTCCATTGAATGCCTGATGAATTGCCTATTATTCGCTCAATAAATCCGATTAAATCAGAATATTAATAGGATTTGCTATCGCATTCTCTGGTCATTGGTTTTTTGTCGCTGTGTCCGTGATTTGTACCCCGTTTCCGTTCAATTCGGCCTTTCAATTCATTTCGTTTCCGCTCCATTTTGGTTTGGGATGGCTTGTAAAGTTGTCACTTAGCATTTCTTTATTGCTCTCTTAAATCTCGTCCTGATAAACGGACTGCAGGCCGCAATAAGTGCCAGAATCCCTCTGATTTTATTTGTTTCTTTTTTGGTTGTGGCCATTTTCATATCTCACATCATACTAAATTATTCAAAAGCCCCACAGCCAGCACCGCCGCCACCTACGAGTACAAGCGAAACTTTGCGAACTTTTATCCTTTTCGCCTGCGTCGTGTGTTCTATTTATTGCCCTGTGATCCTGTGTTCGCATGAGTGTGTCCCTGGGGCACAATCTGTTACTTTTTCTTGACTTTGCGGTGCTTGGCGTTGGGCCTTGAGCAGTTACTAATTTAACACTTGCTGGAAATTATAATGAGACAAGTTTTGCATTGGCCAACAGCCGGGTCTCTCATTAAATTAAACGTTCTCGGCTATTTGGGCCGGAAGCGGAACCGGGCCCGTGTTGTGTTGTGTTGCTAGCCAAATAATGTTGCCTACTATTTGGGGCAAGCAAAGGCAGGTTGCCTCCAAATTCGATTCGTTTGCCAGAACACGGGCGTTTCGGGCTTATTTGATTCCGAAAGCTGGCCAAATGAAACGGGCAAAAGTGCAGGCAAACATTGCAAATTGCACCTAGATCCTGCCTGTGCGCCTGTCCTGGCACGACCTGGCCTAGCCTGCCAATTGGCAATCGAAAGCGAATACATCGCAGCATCAATGATGCAAATGCGCAGCTGATGATTGTGTGCTTAACTCTTGCCACCTCGTTTGCATACTTCTGACTCCCATTTCAAGTTGCAACGCGTACCCCCGTATCTCTATCTGCATCTACACCTGCTCATGGCTCCTGCTCCCGCTCCTGCTCCTGCTCCTGCTGCTGCTTTTGCTATCTGGCATTCGCCTCGGGCGTGTGGCATTCGACTTCAGTGGCAATCGGCCACTTTGCATGCGAAATGTGTTGCAACGTGCCAGGCTCTTTGACTAATCGGCAGGCAGGATTGGGGGACGGGGGAAGGATATGCAAAAAGTGTTGCCTGCCTTGCTCAATTCTTTATTGCCCAGCCCCCCTAGTGCTCGGCGCACACTTTGCTTTTATTGGAACGCCATTGTTTGAGTTCATTTTGCTGCTCGGTTATGAATGTATCCATCCAGTCATCCATTCTCCAGGCATTTATCCAGCCAGCCAGCCAGGCAGGCAGGCGGGTTCCCTGGAAATTTGCATCTGAAAGAGCGTTCTCCGCCTGAAGCCCACCCCAGAGTTTTTCATTTGGGCTTGATTGTGACTCCGGTAAGCCGGAAATATGCGGTCTCTTGGCCTTTTTGGCCGAAGCGCTGAATAAATGATTAAGTCGATTTAAATGAATTATTGAGCAGCCAAGAGTCGCTGGCTGAATTTCGTCCTGTGACGGCCTAAATTGCCACAGGGACATTTGCTCTTAATATTATTGCTCTTTAAGGGCCATCGGGGGACCAAAGGGTGCAGGATCAAAAGGGGCCCAAAGATGCCCCAACGAGTGGCCCCAACTCGATTGCGGGGCCACATTCAATTTGCCTAATTCAATGCAACCATAAACATTATTCCACAATCGCCGATTCGATAATGGAGATGGGAGTTTGATATTCATTTCTGAGGCATTTAAGACAAACCGAAGCAATTAAACTCTGTTTGCATTCAAAGCGAAATTTTCCGCCAATCAAATCAAGACAAAGGCCTCTTATTTGCCGGCGCCATTTCCTCAGATAATCAAGTTTAGATTGGCGAGTGGGCTTGTCAAATGCAAATCCCATGTCAGGCGCCGTGACAGCTCGGCCGCTCTAATTATGAAAATTGTGTTCATAGTTGCCGCTCTGGTTGCGGCGGCGGCAGCGGCGACGGCGGCTTCTGTTCCTGCTACTGCTGCTGATGACACGAACACGGGCGGACAGGGCTGTGCCATCCTGTACATCTGCACAGCCGTGTATGTTCAGTTACACAAATAGAAACGGATCTGTGCATGAGCATGGAAATGGAAATGAAACAGCATGGCAACCGCATGGATTAGCGTTTGACATGTGACGCACTGGCAGCGTATGCGTTGGCATTAGTCAAGGCGAGAAATCGGTGCAGTCTTCGAGGGCCCAAAGGACTTTCAGGCCCACAGTCATGCAAGGGAAGGGTTTCCACACAGATATTACATTAGGGGAACATTTGCAGTTCTACTGTTTATCTACTTTGATTGCAGCTTTTGAGCTTTAGGATTTCCGAGTTATTTAATGAAATTTCAAACAAAATTGGCCCAGCTTTTATCCCTGAATTGTACGTAACAAATCTGTGTTTTCAATCTTTAAATATACCAAACTAACACCCCTAGTGGCCTGCCTTGGAAGCGTGACCAGCAAGGGCAAATAGATTTCCTTCTCCTTCACTTCCCTCTCTAAACTAGCAATAAAAATATAATTCTTCCTGTGTACTCACCACACCGACTGAGAAATAATTGTTGATTATGTTGTAGGGCACCGTGCAGTCCTTGTCCGATTGCACTTTGATGGGCTTTTGCTGCTGCTGTTGCTGTTCAAACTGGAGATGTGGCTGCTGCTGTGTGCCTGCTGGTGTTGTCGGGGTGATGGGTGTTTGCGGACTGCTTGTCTGCTGCTCCAGCCCCTGGTCCTGCTCCTGCTGTTGCTGCTGCTGCTGCTGCTCCTCCGGATCCCCGCCCTCGTCAACTTCATGGTCGGACAAATCCAATGACAATGTAATTTGCTGTTTAAGGATGTTGTTTTGCTTATTGCGCTGACTATTATTATCGCTTTGATTATTCCCCGATGGTGTTGTTGCCGTTGCAGCTTCCTCTCCGGCATCCGATGCGGCTCCTTGTTGCTGCTGTTGCTCCTGCTGCTCCTGCTGCTGCTGCTGCTGGTGTTGCAGTTGCTGTTTGTGTTGCAACAGCAGCGTCTCCAGTGATTGCTTTTCCGTTTCATCTGTCCTCCTCCTGGCCACGGACAGCACCCTAGCTTCAGTTTCAGCTTCGGCCCCGGCTCCAGCGTCAGCTTCCGCCTCGGCCTCGGCCTCCGTTTCCGATTGCTGCTGGGTGGCGGCTGGCTCTTTGCCATTGCTGTGACCGGCGCTCGAGTTGCTGCTGCTGCTGCTCAAGGTGGCTCTCAGGGTCTTCCGCATGCACTGCGTCTCGAACGTGGACATCGAAATGCTCTTCGTGGTCGTCGTCCTGGTGGTCGTGGTGTTGCTAAACTCCGTGGCCGTTTCCGTTTCCGTTGCCATCATAATCGATGCCGTGGAGGCGGCTATGTTGGGCGGATGCTGTCTGCCCTGGCGCTGGATCTCCTCGAAGCGTTCGATCAGCGATTTGTCGACCACAACGCTCTGCGACAGCTCAATCACCTTCTGCATGTTCGAGTGCAGCGTCACCTGCGGAAGAGAGGCAATCGAATGGTTAGCAGATGCCAATTTGCCGATTGCCCAGACAGGCTGGCAAATGTCAGAGCACATGTTGTAACATTGCTGTGGCAATGTTTCGTGTGTTGCAAGTTGGCAGCGTCAGCAGCACGCCTGCCAGCCTGCCGTCCCGCCGGCCCCCGTGAAATTAGTTTGTGTAATCGTTTTGGGACCACCGAGCGCCGGCACAACAGGATGGTGTGCGTGGTAAGCGCTTTGTGGCCAATAATTGGATTTTCCAGCTGGCAGAGCGCCGAGCCACGCCCACCACCGCCTAGTCTCTGCGAGACATGGCAATCGTTTAGTCTGGCAGAATGCGAACTAACTTTCCGCAAAACAGACAAACCAATTGCAATCTAATAATGAAAGTTGGATATCCAAACAATCCAGGAGAACAGTTGAAGCAATGGTAGTTTTGTTCCCTATGATCTAGTCGTGTTTTCTTTCAGTGTAGTTTTGAATTCCAATTTAGAGGGGATTGCCAATCACTTACTTTGGGTCGCAGGTCTTCGCTGGGCGGCGTGTTGGTCACCTCGATGCTCCACCGGTCCAGCATCACCGTCGACGAGCGCCGGATCTTCTCCATCAGCTTGGGGATGTTCTCGCCCTCGTAGCCACCTCCCCAGCGCAGGCAGCGGGCCAAATCGTTGCCAGTGCCCAAAGGAATCACTCCGATGGCCGGCTGAGTGGCCAGTTCAATGGAATCTGAGCGGAAAACGGGCAAATAAGTCTTTAATAATGGTTGAAACTAATAAACTAGACAAGCAAACATAGGCTTTGTGCAAACCCAATAGCCATTGTAAAATATTCAGCGATATCAATATGTTATTACACATTGAAAATAAGTGCCAAACCATTAGGTGACAAAGCCCGGTTTGCTGTAATTTGGATTATATGCCAGTTCCCACTGAAACCCCCCAATTTGAACTTCTATATTGAGATGTGGCGATGCCTATTTTTGCCCAAAAGTGCTCGCAATTATTCATACACTCCAGCTGACAGCCTAATTGTTTATGCTTGTGCAGACTCGTATTTGTGTCCGAAAATAGTAACCGCAATGCAGGTTATTTGAATCGGGAAGCACTTACCCATGGCCTCGAGGACCCAGCCCACGGTTCCGTCTCCACCGCAGCAGATGACCTTGAAGCGGGGCATGTCCTTGAAGAGCGTGAGTCCTGGCAAACGAGAGCGGAAATCAATCACCGAGCTAGAACGGCTTCACTCACAAAAACACAAAAAGACAAACAAGCACACACGCACCCTCCTTGGGCCCGCCCTTCGATAGGTCGTACACCTGGCGGGGATTGAGCATGTACTGGAACTTCCGCAGGATGCGGTCCCCCTGGCGACCGCCGCTCTTTGGATTCACGAACACCAGCAGCGGGCAGCTCAGCTCGTCCGGCGGCGTGATTTGGAAGTGCGTGGCCTGGTGATGATGCATTTGGGATTTCTGGTTACGATTCGAGCGAATATTTGCAAGCAAATGTGCAGCGGGGTACGGTTGGTTACAGGGTACAGGCAGCAGTTCCAATTTTCGGTTTTTTGTAATTTTTTGTGCGGGAGGGGAATTAAATTTTGAAAGGAAAGTTAGTTGGCCAATTCGTGGGGAGAGAGCAATGCAGGGGAGTTTCAAGGTTTTAATGGTTCTAAAACAAACATCAACTTTTATGGAAAAACTCATCAAAAACACGTACATATTTTAGGTTACACCTATGATTGCTATTTGAATAGCTTGAGGATATAAGCTAGACTCTAGAGCGAATAAATGTTTGAAAATGTTTGGCAATTTGCAGGAGCCCTTAAATTTGAAAGTTAAGTGTTTGTGCAGGTTTTAATTTCAAAACATAAATAAAGTGCTATGAAACTTCCTGTTTGATATTGTTTCAGTGAAGCATGAGAGGTTGTGATTGCATTGTACAAACATTTAGGGAAGGGTAAACAACCTTTAAGTTTGAAAATTAACAGTTTAGGGCTAAGTAATACATTCTTTGTAGGATTGCATTTTAATACAGAAATAAAGAGCTCTGTTTCTATGTGATGTGGTTATATACTTCCTGTTTAATATCGTTTGGGTGAAGCATGAGATATTAAGATGGGGTAGCAATGACTGTGGCAATGACTCACCTTGTGCGCCTGGTTGACGGACCGCTGGCGATCCAGGACTGCCGGACAGATGGCCGTCGGCGGGACAATCAGCTCGGCGTACTCGCCCAGCATGCACTCCTTCTTCACCGAAGAGGCGCAGCGGTTGTGGAGCTGCCGGGAAATGGAAACAAAAATCAAATTAGCGGAGGGCCCATCAACATCAAATTTTAGAGCAAGAGATCGCGGCCTCATAGAAATTTTATGCCTGCAAATTCAATTTCCACTTCATTGCCGTCCGAGGGCCACTTATGATGGCTGGCTGGGTCGGGGCAAGGCGGGGCTTTCATTTCGCTTTAATGAATCCGATTAAAAGTTTGTTAGCGCCGACTACTCGCCGGTCGCCGGGTGCGGAAAAAAGCCAACAAAAATGGTTAATTTTGGCCCAAATGAGATTTAGCGCGGATTTTCATTTAAATACCAATTTGGCCGAAGCCGAAGCCGAAGCCTCGCTTCCTCCTTTGCATTTTCGCTTTTTTTCGGCCAACAGCTGCGCGACCTTTTGAAATTGAGTCGCATGACCGAGACGAAAAACTTTTCGCCTAATTAATTGAATCGATTGGATAGGTGGATACTTGCAGAGTGGCAATATTACATTATAGATTCTGAAATAGACAGGGCCCGAACGTTTTGGGGGCACACAAATTCACAAATTTATCTCGAGACAAAGGAGGAGGAAATGCAAAGTTATTGACTGTCAAAAACAACGTTGGCCACGCTCTAGCTTACAAAGTATTTGCCGATGCAGCAGCAGCAGCCGAGGATTCCCTGCCACTGAACGGGCGTGTCCTGGGGCTCTGGCAGCAACAAATTCGGCATTATCTCCGCTGCACTTGTCAAAGACACAGGACCCAAAAGTTGGTGGCATGCAACGGCATCGGCAACGGCAACGGCAGCAGCGCAATTTGCTCGAGACGTGACAATTTGCCAGCCATAACGAAGTTGCCAGCGCATGTGTGTGTCCCGGATCCGGGACCTGCAATACGTTTCTCCTATTGCCTCTCGGTGGTGTAAAGTGGGTGGGTGGCTATGTCGGTGTTCTGGGCTCTGCAAATCACAGCTCCCGACAGTGTTGGCTCCAGCAAAAACTGCAGTCGGAGTGCTTGGCCAAGGGCTGCCTTGTTGTTTCGAATAATTGGAATTTTTGTTCCGAAACAATGCTGGCAATTCGAAGCGAGACTCCGATCTGATTTACTCTTGTTTCGGATTCCCTTTTTGCGGGCCCAGCTATCGATTTCCAACTGAATTCGAATCTCATTTGGCTGGTCCGAGGAACAGGCACGACTGTCGCCTACCATCTGAGGGAAAATCCACTACACTTACCATCATGTGGCACCAGCGGCAGGTGAGTCCTGTGATGCCGTGGTAGGCCTTAATGCGCTTGCGGCATTTCGAGCACCTTCCGTAGCAGTTGCCCTCCACCCAGTGGTGCAACAGATCGCCGCCGCACTTCGGCTTCTTCGACTTAACATACGTGGTGATGCAGGAGGCAGGGGCATGTTGCACGCATCGCTCATGGACCGTGTACTTGCAAACTATTGGAGAGAAGAAAGTTATATGTAGATATAAACCTGTGTGTCTGATTTTTATGGCTCTTTAAAAGCCGAACCAGATGAAAAGTTTCTGGCCCAGGTTCAGAGACAATTTCCTGCACACCCGGCAGATACTGGATACTCACGCACGCAGCAGAGACCCTTCTTGCCCAGACCCACCAGCATGTTGAGGCAGAGGTTGCAGTACGCCGGCTTGCTAAAGTGCTTCAGGCGCCACACATGGATGCCGTCCTCCTTGAGAGTGGTGCTGTCGACACCTGCGGATGGTAGATGCCAGATACATCGAGGTGAGTGGGGGTGAGCGGATTGGCAGCCATGGATGCTGCGGCAGAGTTGTCACTTTGCATAAGCGCTTGAGGGAGCCAGGGAGCCGGAGCTGCCCTCCGCTCCTGGGAGCTGCCTCGGCAAATGACTTGATTATTACGGCAGCAGCCAACCAGTCACAGATCAAGGCATTCAGCCTGCAAAGGTGCATTTAGCTCGGAGCCGGAGTTGGCACACAGAGGGAAAAGTTTAAGATTTTGGCAAAAGATTCGAGTTGCCAGCATTTTGGGGATTTCAGTAATGGGTTTGGGTAACGAATTTTACAACTACATTAGGGCAACTAATTGAAAATCACGATAACAATGTGACATTTAACATTATTTAAACTTTGCTTTTGTTTTTCTCTGCCGCAGTTGATTTAATCTGTGTGCGGTTTGTGGGAAGTACGAGTAGTTTAAATTTAGAACCTACCCAAGAGCACAAGCAGTGGAATGGTTGTCATGCCTCCGCGCTGCCACTCGTCCAAGGACACTGTGCCATCGGCATCGTAGTCAATTTCAACCATCATCTCTTGCAGTATCTGTAAGTAAGTGGAAAAAGCGATTGCAGATTGCAGTGAGTTTGAATACTGGAGCGGGCGGAGGAGTGAGACCTAAGAAGGGTAATTTTACCATGTACCTTAAGGTGCAAATGGTATATTACCTTTGTGCAAATGTATGTAACTCGCAGAAGGAGGCATCTCCGACCACATAAAATATATATAGTCTTGATCAGCATCAAGAGCCTAGTCGATATAGCCATGTCCGTTTGTCCGTATGTCCGTCTGTCCGTCCGTCTGTCTGTCTGTATGTATTTATGAACACCTCGTTCTCGGAGATGGTAAAAGCTAGATGTGTAATTCTTTTTGATTTTGGTGTGTTATTATTGATGACATAGCAAGTTTATTTAAACTTTTTGCCACGCCCCTTTCCGGCTCCGTAATTTGCATAAAACTCTATTTTTTTCGACATATTTTCCCATAACTTGCACAAAATAAGGTATGGATTTGGAAACGAAAATTTGGTGAATTAGAATGTTTGATAAAGAAAAGAGGCACATGGTATCTCGTTGTCGAGAAATGTCGACTACAGCGTTCCTACTTGTTTTTAGATGGAAACTATAGGGTAGCCGAACGCCAAGGTAACTTCCTGTTTGGAATGCTCTTCAACTGGCCCAAGTACAAAGTAAACTGATTACCTGCGTGGCTCGGGCAAATGTATTTTCAGCGAAAAATCCAATCTCGATTCCCTAGGAGCCACAGACTAAAACTTTTAAAGTTTTTGAGGTTTTTGGAGCAGCCTTGTCGAAGATTCAAAATAATGTCCGATCGATGAACGGCAAGTACCTTTATGAAATATTCAGGCTGGTCCTGGAAACATCACGCTCAAATTTATTCAACTTCCGAATCGGAATCCCTTTTCCTACTATATTTCTTACGGAATTTCATATTTCTTCCCGGAAATGAATGCCAGAATTATGCAACTCATTAAGTGCTTTGATTATTTTGCGGCGCAGCCGGAAAGCAAAAAAGGATAATGGCCCACAAAAGGCTGACCCAAACTTGGCTCCTTGGCTTTGGCCCTGCCTTTGCCTTTGGCTCTGGCTCTGGCTCTGGCTGGGCTCACATAGCAACTCGGCGACGGGGCTAAAAATATTTTGATTAAAATATTTTCTGTGTCTGCTTAGAATTTAAAGTATGCGCCGAGCCAGTAGGCGGGCGGCGGGAGGCGTGATGGAAATGGAAACTGGAACTCCCATCCAGGCCTTGGTGGTCGGAATCATTTCGCCATAGCCAGGGGTATTTTGTTAATTGAGTTTTGTGGCGCTTTGACTTTATTTGCGGTCGCAGCTCCTCGCTTTTTTTTTGCCCACTTTTCTTATGCGAGTATATAGCAGTCTATAGACGGCTGCTCGTGTTATTTTTCTGCCATTGCTGGTTTGCCTGTCAACTTGCGGGGGGATGGCTTAAAGCTGCCTCCTGTTTTTCGCTTTTCCCGCTGCTCCTGGGGCAAAACTATTAAGTCGCCTATGCGATGTGGTAGCTGTGGCAGCTCCGCAAATTTGCGGTTGAAATGGAACCCCGACGCCGACGCCGTCGCCGACGCCGCAGCCGCTAAACTGGGACTATCGCCCCAAAGTTGAATGTCCAACAATAAAGCGAAATTAATTTCAAGTGTTTTTTCTGCTACCCGCTGTGGTGTGTTTTGTGTTGGGCTCTGTTGTGTGTTGTGTTGTGGCTGTGTTGCAGCTCAAAATGTTGGTAAGTAATTGAAAAAGTTTTATTGAATTGAATTGGATTGGATTGTATTCGATCGGGTCAATGAGGAGCTGAACGGGTTTCTGGATTCGTGACCGAAAGGCCGATGGAGGCGCCAGGACAGACAGGATACTGTGGGTGCCGGGCGCTGAGTGTAAGTGGATTTGCGCTGCATCGATTGCAATTGCAATTGCAATTGCAATCGGGTAATGAGTTTTTAATGTAAACCGGATTTATCCGGCGACTCACCGGTCGCAGCTCGCTGACGTCCCAGCCAAGATATTCGGCGACGGCCATCATCTGATTAACAATGGCATCCATTTCGGCCGTGTCCAGGACTCCGTTGCTGTCCGTGTCGTACAGTCGGAACATGACTGCAACGCAATGAATAAATAATGAGCAAGCCGGATCGAAGGTCGGGCTCCAACTCACATTCAAGCTTATCCTCCGGACGGCCAGCCTCGAGCAGTGATAAATAGCAGACGACATCCTTGAGCGAGACCTTAAGTGTCAGCGGATCAAAATGCGAAAGTTTTCGCGCCAAGAGCTTGATGTCAGCTGCAAATAGGAAAATACAGAGTGGCTGGGTGAGTGAGTGAGTGGGTGAGGGGGTGGGCCAAGTGCACCGGAAAACTAGTTACTCGAGAGCTTATTTTCCGTCACATCTCAGTAAAAAGGATACCTTGAAGACTAGTTAAATTGGTTTGGGCAAGCAACTTTAAATGCTAGTTCTCGTATAATTATAGTTTTTCTCATTACTTGGATGGTTTTTCCCTTTCGCGCAAACTAAAGAGAAGACCTTTGAGTTATGATTTGCATATATTTTTTCCGTGTCCTCAAAGGACTTGGAGTGCAACATGAGCGGAATGAATGAGTGCCCGAGTGCCGAGTGTGTGGGCGCTTGTGGCAAGTGCATTCATTAAGTACTTTGCTCTCCGAGTGACTGAGTGGCTGCTCCTCATTATCCTTAATGCAATCGACAGCTGACAGCCAGATCCCATTATGCCCAATGTTAATTGCCAACATTTGACCAGGCCGTGCCGGGCCGGGGCCGGACCGGGTCAGGGCAGAGCATGGACGTGCCGAAAGGCCGGGGCATTCGTTACGCCTCTTAATGAACTCGCAATGAATGGCTGGCTGGGCGGCCGAGCTGGGGAATTCAGCTTCAATTTGTTTTGCAGTTTAATGTGGAAAACCGGTACCAGCAACAACTTCCGCTTAATGCTTTTTCAACCGGGCGAGGCGACCCGAAAGTTTTCTCATCTTATGCTCCAGATACTTTAGCTCGTTTAACTTTGTTTCGCCGTAATTATGAATTTATTCACCTTCTGTAATTTGTGTGCTTTTTTTCCACTTGCCCTTTGCCGCGTTTCCCATTGATTTCGAGCCAGCAAAGCGAACTCAAATCCCTCGTAATTACATAAAGAATTGAAATCAAAGAGCTTTCAATGCGGCACCAAATTGTTTGGAAATTTTCTGCGGGGGGCCTGCGGTTGGAGAAGGGAACTGGCCCTGTGTGTGAATATGAATGATTTGCCTCTTTTATTATTTTGACAGGCCATTTTGTTGATGTTGTAATTTATATGTTAATACAGAACCAGGACCGGGACCAGGACCAGGACCCCGTCTCGGCTAGACAAACGCACAACCGACAAAACCGGAGACAGACAAAGTACAAAACGAGATGATGTTCCGGGAGAGCAGGCTGTGTGCATTTTAGCTAATTATGTTTGCCCAATGTCGGAACGTTTGTTGGCAATAAATTAAAATATATGTATCTGCGAGACCGAGAGCCTGGCATACAGTGTTAATATTTGTCATTCTTATTAATAACTAAATTAGGCCTCGGCCGCGAAGGAAAGTTGGGCAAACAGGCCCCGGCGAGTGTGGGCCGGATCAATGTCGACTTATTTGCCGGCATACATTTGAACTAATAAATTTAATTCGCACAAAAAGCAGACAAAGGAAGCAAAAAAGCAAAACAAAACTAATCCAATTAGCGCTTAAGGCGCTCAGGCAAACGGCAACAACACACAGAAACAGACACACTGCCACTCTCCGGGGTGGTCTGAAAGGCCATGTTGTACTTAATATATAATGCTAATAGGAAATTCCTGACTGAGCGACTGAGCGACTGAGCCTTCGCCCTGAACTTTCAGGACAATGCCTTCCAATTGCTGGCAAAAATGCGTGAAACTGCTGGACAGAAGGAGCGCCGGGGATAGAGGGATCGGGGGCAGTAGGCAGTAAAAAAAGAAACGAAATTTACGTTCATTAATCATTCTCGTACACATTTCAAACGAAGCGAAATGAATGAAAGCAAAAGGCAACACGGAAAGGGAAACAAAACGAGCGGGAAACAAAATTTCGCTGCATATATTCAGGGCGCAGTTTGTTGTTTGTTTGTGTAGGTTTTTGTTTTTAATGTCCTCGCTTCCTGCATCTGTGTGTGTGTGTGTGTGTGTGCGTGTGTGTGCAACCATTTTTTTTNGGCAGTAGGCAGTAAAAAAAGAAACGAAATTTACGTTCATTAATCATTCTCGTACACATTTCAAACGAAGCGAAATGAATGAAAGCAAAAGGCAACACGGAAAGGGAAACAAAACGAGCGGGAAACAAAATTTCGCTGCATATATTCAGGGCGCAGTTTGTTGTTTGTTTGTGTAGGTTTTTGTTTTTAATGTCCTCGCTTCCTGCATGTGTGTGTGTGTGTGTGTGCGTGTGTGTGCAGCCATTTTTTTTTTGTTCGCTTCCTTCGTGCAGCAATAAATGTTAATTTAACGCCGTCTTCGCATTTTTATGAGTGCGGGCTGCGAGTTCGTGAAATGCAAAAATGTTTCTAATTGGCCGCTGATTTACGAGGCGATCTTTGTGACAGAAACCGCTCTGCGCTCGGCGCTCGGCGCTCTCGTTGTTGTTGTTGTTGTAAATTAGTAGGAAGCACCCAAGGAAAGGCAATGAGAAAGGGAAATAAAAGCGGGAAGTCAAGCTGACTTCCGCCCACCAAGGCCGGGAAACCGGGGGACCCGTCTTCATAATTTATGAACTCGTGAATTAGCGAATCTGCCTTATTTTCCCGTTCGCGTTGATATTTGCTTTTAGTCCCCGCTCCACTAATTAGCAAGTTCACGCAAAAGTTGGCTCAGCAAAAAGGCAAACAGCTCTCCGGCTAAGCCAGCTAAGACCCACTCACTCGCCGAATGCCTTCACGACACAATAATGCACTAAATAATGGATCATATACTATAATATCATCAATCACTTGGCTCATATATTCCCCCGCCTGCATTGAAAACAAGTAAGCACGGCTATAGTCGAGTGTTTCGACTTTAAATACCCGATAATCAGTTTCCACATTTTCTTTACTTGATTATAATAGCATTCGAATTGTTTTCGTAATTTGTGAAGTGCGCGGCATGTTTCTATGGGGAAGCTTGTGGGCGAAGCAAATTTTTTCCATTTGCGCGAATGGAAGTGGGCGTAACCAGCTGACTTTCACAACCTAGATAGATAATGGCTCTATCAATGCAATATACGAATTTGCCACCTCTAGAATTACCATTGTTGACGCCACAGAATTCCGCGGTTTGCAGGGGAGTGGAGGGTTGTAGCCCATTTATAAAACAAACTTGTGCTGAACTGGTATCCCACAATTTTGAATATGCAATTACTTTTTATCTATCTATTATAATCTATTATAATCTCGAAAATCTGGGCGTTCCAATGGCCAAAAGGGCGTACGGACAGAAGGACATGACTACATCGACTCGGCTGTTGATGTTGATCAAGATCAAGACCGGAAAAGCTTCCTTCTCTCTGTAACATACATTCGTATGAATTCAATATACTCCTGTTCTTTTTAAGAACCGGCTACCTATAATTAAAGCGAACGAGCATGGAAGTTTCACATTTGATTGCCTGAATATTAACCAACCAACCAATCAGTTGACTGCTCCGGTGGCTTCAACCATTCCGTTCCGCCCCATATCACACACATGCTGATTGCACAATGAGCCTTTTAATTGGACGGAAGGCGCCTGCACACGGTCGTTGCAGTGCACGCTTTGTTCGCCAGTCCTGGCTAGAGTGCTAGAGTGTGGGAGCAACCTAATTAATACTCACCATCAATTTTGCAATTAACCGAATTGTTGCTCTTCTTGGAGGAGTTGCGCGACATCTGCGAGTGGTTCGTCTGCGAGTGCGAGGGACTGGAGTCCACGGAGCGGCGGGCCGGGTTGTTGGCCTGGAACATGCTCGGCCCGCTGGCCAGGGGACTGGGGGTTACGGTGAGCATCGGATGAACGCTTCCTGTTAATTATAAAGAAAACCGCACACACAACACTTCATAAAACACATAATTAATAACAGCAGCAGGACTATAATTAAGTTGTAATCTTTTAATGAATTCACAAGTAATGAAACTTGTACTTGAAAATGTTGTGTCTAATTTTATAGCACACTTATTTTCAATTTAATCTTAGATCTTTTTGGTTGGATGGCTCACCGGTCTTGCTGGGATCGTGCGAGAGATGACCGCCCAGTGAGTGGTGTAATTTATCCGTGATGCCGTGGATTTTGTCCACAAAGCTGCTGCGGGCCTGTGCGTGGCCTTCGGCTCCGGCCACGCCCCCTCCACTGGGGGCACTGCCTCCTTGTCCGCCGGCTCCTCCGCTGCACTGGGGCACGAGCTCGGCAATGCTATTGAGGTTCGGAATGGAGCCTAATTACAACGCCGTTGGGGTTGGGGCGGAACCAAAAGGAATGTTTCGCAATTATTCACATGAACACGAAAGGGGATGGGGTTGTGTGGGCGAGGGCGAAGGCGAGAGGAGTTTGGAAAAATGGATGTGGGCGCAAGGAGATCTCTTACCCTTGGTGTGCGACGTGACCGGGGCACAGGCTGCCGTGCTGCTGATGGCGGCCATTTGATTAAGTGCCCGGCCATGCAGCTGGGCCTGGGTGACATTCGGCTTGAGAAAGGACACAAACAAATGCTTGGCCAGGTCCAGCGGTGCCTCGCAATCGAGAAAGGCGTCCAGGAAGCGCCGGAAGCCATCGAAATCAATGTCCTGTCCATCCGAAAAAAAGCAGAAGAGTTGGAAAGTTGTAATAAAAAGTGAATGGTGATTTATGGAGAGCTTTGTTTTGTCAGTTTTTAATAAGCCATCACAGGGGCGCACAGCATGGCTTCCGGTTCGGTTTCGGTTGGCATAGAAGGAGTTATCCTTAAACCAACATACACAAAAGTATGTAATAAATCTGCCGCAGGGCCTTCGCAAGTGACAAGCTAAAATGTGTGCAAAACACTCGCTCCGGCGATGCATAGTTCCTTTCCACTTTTCCTTCCCCTTTCAGGCAAGTTTTACGAGTTTGTTGTTGGCGGAAAGCTGCTTATGCAACATAATATGTTGACGTTGTTAGGGGCAAGAACCGTTTGCAGTTGGCTTAAATGAAAGCCTCGCATTTCTCATCTCCTCTTGCCTTTTTGTTGGGCCAGAGGATGCTCCCCCATCCGCAAGTGGAGCCGTCATCGACTTTATTAGAGTGGACAACGGAGCGTATGATTAATAATTGCTCGCCATATTGTGACAGATTCAGATAAAGATTCAGCTCGCTCGCTGGCTCGGCGACAGCCGAGCTGGCTGGTGACAGGAGAATTTATCTCCCCGACTAAATAATGACAGTGATATGGGAGCCATGTAATTTGCCGCCTAATTGAAGGTCAAACATCCCAGAGCCAGCACCTGATTCTGTTAAATCTCCTTGCAAGTGGCACAGTATTTAGCACAGATTTCTCGCCCGTCCCTTTACATTTTAAATTTGCCATTTGCACGCCGATGGAATACATAATTCCGCAGTAGGACTCCTGTGTGTAAGCCATTTTATTTACATTTGTCCAGTGCACAAAATTCCCACATAAATCCGAGGCGCGGCACTGCTTTCGCAAAAGGTTTCCCATTCGGCTCGTACGTGCCGGGTAATGTCCCTCAAGGATCTGTCGGGGCTGCTTTATTTGCCATTTCTGGTCTGGTCTGGTCCGGGTCCGGGTCCGGGGCAGGTTTTCGGGACTGCGACGGGGGGCTGGGGCAAGTTTTTATGAATGCAGAACGGAACCTGGCGGGCGGACTGGCTGTATGGGGATCGGGCAAATTACATGTCAACACCACGTGTAATGTCAATGCATTGACAGCTGCGGCGCGATGCTTGAATCAACAATGCGACGCACACGACGAGTGCCAGGACATTCGGCATTGATAGACGCAGACAGGCATTGACATTGACAGACGTTGGGCCCTCCGGGGTGTGCGCGAAATCTTTACGGATTTTACACTTGCCAGTTCCAGTATCAGTTTCAATTTCACTGTCAGCTAATCAGGGATAACGTGGCGCCCAGATTGGGCGGATTGAGGAGGAGCTGGCCGGGTTTGGGGTGCGATTAATTGCGCAAGAGCCCGCCAGTTGTGTCGTAAGAGTAATGAAATAATCAGACCCATCCTCTCAAGGAGCTGGAGCCGGAGCAGAAGCTGGAGCCACGGGATAGCTGGGCTAGGAAAATATATCTATTCGGGTGGAAATATCTGCTGTTATTATCAGAGCCATCACAAGCTGTGTTTTATTCCCCTTCTTAGCTATTTTGCATCGTTTTAAATTTCGCAACATAAAACAAAATATACGACGCCAGCAAAGCCAAGAGCTGGCAACATTAAGAGTGCGCACGAGTTTGGCTTTACACTTACAAAATTTGCTACAAAATGTGATAGTAAATTGTTAGTCTAGGTATAACAGTTTTCAGAAGGTCTGCTTTACAAGCTTGGGTAAAATCTGCGTTAACAATTTTAAATTGATNGTTAACAATTTTGATTTGATCATTATTTCCTATGAGAACTATGAAAGTTCCTTCGATCATTAGTTTCTACCTAATGTTCATTAAATATTATGGAATTTTAAGAGAGTTTTATCTTCAAACCAATTTTTTCCCCTTCTTACAAGGATCTTGGGTTTGAAGTACCTTTGTATTTCAAGGCATGGATGTTGGGCAATACAAATAGCAAGCGAAAATGGAGTGGTACAGTGAGGCAGTGTGGATGGCTCTATTTTCCAATGTGTACTTAACCACTTGCCGGGTGTTTGCTTGGTGCTGGATGCTCGGCCATAATGAAACCGAATACAGGCAAATGGAAGTTTATACTCGTATCGCAACAGCACCAAAGTGAGCCGAGAGTGGCAGAGCAAACTGCTTAAAGCATTCGAGCGCAAATGGCAGCGACACGCCTAAGAGTAGGCAACATTGGCATATTGTAAGCCACCCAAATACAGCACACACATGCACATAAATTACCAACACACTCGCAGGACACAGACAGGCACTATAATAATGGCGCGAATTGCGTTAGCGAAATTTATTTAGTCAACATGGAGTAGCGAGCAGCGAGCGGCGCGTGCGAGCTCTACGCCAGTGAAATTCTGAAAATTCATCGCTATATCTGCGCTTCAATCTCCGCTCGTATTCCCAGGGATGCGTTATGTGACGCTATGCGTGAGCGCGTGGCTTAATGAATAAATATTCAAGCACATCTCGTGGCCCGGGGTAGGGACTGGAGCGCAGGCATACGGTGCGTATGCGTGATATTCATTACACTCTCTAATCGCAAGCACACGACCGAGATACTACATGTTGCGTCCGGGCCATTTGGCGCTCATCTTCGCCAGCTCCATGCGGCTCACTCCCCGAAACATAATCTGCGCTTTGCATTCATTATGCAGTGCACAGTTTGTCGCATAAATAATGCCCATATGGGGTTTATTACGCATTTTCAAAATATCCCAAGCTCTGTGTGTGTGTTTTTAAGGCCATTGAGTGACCAAAGAGGAAAAAGGTTACGCAACAGAATATGTCTCGAAGTAACAAGATTGTCTATGATTATTTAATGACCTAATTGTTTAAGCAGCTTTTGCACGTTTGGTGTTGATTGTGGGAAAAGAACTTTAATGATTTAAGGGTACTACTGCGCTTATATCTTTTTAAATCGCCTGAAAACCCTTTAATTGGTTGCCAAATTTATTCCTGGAAAGACCCAGAATATTTCCACACCTGCAACAGCTTTACCTGGCGACAAGTCTTCAGGTTCATGGCTCTTAATTAAGGTAATTGTAACAGATGGTCTTAAAGCCCGGCTAAGCGCTAAAGTTAAAGCGTTTGGGTGGGTTTTTTCATGCCAAAGGAGGAAAAGACATGTAAGCAGCTTTGGCCAGAGTGTAGTTAGCACAAATATACTGAAAAAATGTTGCCAAGCAGCGTGCACAACCCGTGGCATCTCAATTCATTTCATTCACTGAAATATTTACTGGAATTACTTTCGTTCAGCAAATTCCCAGGCCATGGGCGGGGCCCAAAGACAAACAGCAAGCTGGGCGCTGAGTGCTGGGTGCTGGGTGCTGGCAGATACGTATTTGGAGCACAGTGTTCGATATCAAAGCGAATGCCATGCGAGTGCAGGGCGAAATTATTCACTGCTCTCCAGGAAACTAGAAAACATTCAGACCAACATGTGTCGACTGAAGAGAAATAAAATACAGTATTCCGCCCAGGAAAAAAGCGGAGGGGAAACTTAATTATACTTTTTCCATTTCGTTGCCCTGGCAATACAAATGATAATTTCGAGAACCAAAACGGAAACGGAAACCGAAACTGCTACCGTGTGTGCAAGTGCCTCGTCCTGCGAGCTCCTCCAATGATTCAGCTGAAACCAAAATAAAAGATTAAAAATACCATTCAACGATTGGCTTTCCCTCCCTTCCTGAGTGATCTGGGTTCAAGATTGTGCCCGAGGAGTCAGCAATATTTTATGCAAGTCCGGCGGCTGCTGCTCTAACTCCGACTCGAAATCCATTTCCAACTCCGATCCAGGGACCAAATGGATGGAGTTGCAGGCAGTTTTAAATTAATTTACTATGTATAAACGTGTCAGGAGTGTATTCATTCGGGAAGGAGCGCAGTCTGATGGCCGGCTCAGTGTCTCCTTTGTGGGGATTCAATTTCAATTTCGTATTCAGGCGTAAACTTGAAAAGTCTGTGATTTATTGTACGTATGAGAAGATTTACTTTCAATCTTTCGCCCCACCTGGCTTTGCGCTTAGAAACATGCAGCTTTCGCCTGTCAGACCGATTGTACTCAAAGAAAAGTTGGTGTAACTCCAGGATTATAATTTGGGTTGTATTTTAAGGTAGATAGGTTAAGCAATTCAATTATGAAAAACAGAAAGCTTTTCTGCCGGTGCAGACATGTGTGCTTGAGTGTTTTCACTTGAGTCCTCTTTCATCGGACTCCCCAAGTTGCCGGGCCAAGGATTAAAGTGTAAAATGTAACCCCACACCGAACCAAACCGAACCAAACCGAAGCGAACTGAAGCGGAGCGAAGCCAATCCTTGACTTGTGCTCTTGAGAAGGGTCCTGCGTCTCATCGTCATCGTCATCGTCCTTAGCCGCACTCAATTAATTGCCGAAGGAGGGCGACGCTTTCGGCAACACTTACCCCATCCGGAATGCACTTGGGCGGCCCCGAGGCACTCGGCGAGCAGAACTCCTGCAGCACATCCTGCAGCTTGCGCGTGGAATCTGAAAGGAAGCGAGCAGGGACAATGTGAGTGTACAGGTGAGTGGTGTAAGCCAGGGATTATGCAAAGCACGGGCCGGTGCCGGTGCCGGTACCCGACCCGCGACATAGGACGCACAAAAGCAACGGGGACGCACGTCAATCGCTCGACTGGCGCCAACTGAATCGACGTCTTAAGTGGGCCAAGTGGGGCGTGTGGCATGAAGGTATACTATAGTACTAGAGTGGGGGGCAGGGTAAAGTGCAGCGCGTGCCAACTGAGCGGACAGTGGCTGGATAATTAACTAATGGAAAACAAGCTGTGTGCTGGCAGTTGGCCGGTGGGTGCGGATGCTTGACATGCCGCAACAAATGCCTGAAATAAACTCTCCAGGGGCGAGTTTGGTGTTCGTTCGTGCACCGAAAATGTTGCACCCAGAGTTTTATTAACCTAATGAGTGCCAGGGAGTGAGGGTGTGGGAGCAACCACAATCGGGCCGAGTGTCTGTCGGCACTTGAAGGCGAGCAGAGCTACCTGGGGCTTGCGGCCTCGCCAGCTGTTGCCGACACTTCTGTGATGGCTCTCGCTTTGCTGCCCCACCGCAGACGGAAAACAGTTTAACCGCACTCTAATAAGCACCTGCAGCCGCACCCACACATCCGGGGTGGGACTCGCTCCCAAGGCTTGCCACAATGGTCAGGGATTTGTCGAGTAAAGTGTCCTAGTTTTTCATCTTTTTCGTTGCCCCATCTCGCCCTAATATAAATCAAAAAGTTTTGCACTGTGGCAGCTACTCGTATCAAATCTATCCAATTGATTGGAAATGTTGCAATGGAGTTACTGAAAGCAGCTTAGACTGAAAAATCATTTTTAATCATTTCATTCAGTGTTTTCCATAGCTTTGTCCGGGGGATTCAACAAAAAACGGTTAAAGTTCATTCCACAATCGCAGTGTGTGCTCGGTGGAAGATCCCATAATCTATAAGCTCAACATTCCCATTTCCCATTTGCCGTTTCGTGTAATTCCCAGAGCCGGGCAGGGCCGGCAGCTCGTTGAAGTGAAGTGCAGTGCTCAGGCAAAGGTAAACTACTTTGCCCTGTCAAACAGCTCGCTGGCTGCAGGAAAGAAGGCAAACAGCATCAGACATAACTCAGGGGGACGTGTGTGCCAGATGTGTGCACGGCACACAGGAGGTTGCCGCAGAGTCCTCCGGATGAGCAGGAGCAGTATCTTTAAGATGCGTTGCAGTTAAGCCGAAAGCCGTAAGCTGTTCGACTGACACAAGAAATCCACAAGTGCAGTGCAAGCTAAGCAAAGAAATGGCTTACATGTAGCAGCCGTTGGTTACATTGATTGCTGTCTGCGAATGCAAAATAAAATGTAATTTCCTCCCTCAGCTTGCAACTCAATCAATTTATGGCAATCCTAAATACGCCAGAATTCAATAAAGTGTCTGCGGTTGCAATGCAATTAAAATGAAACCTTCTAATTGGCCAAAGTCGGTTAAATTGAAGTGTTGATTGGTCATTTGTATTTTTGGGGCTTATGTTAATTGATTTACGGTCTCCACTTACATGAGGCCAGCTCCTGCAGCTGCAGAAATTCGCGCGGCGACAGCTTATCCCATTTCTGCGATGCGATGCCAATACTCATTTTGCCTGAAATAAAAAAAGCAAACAAAATAAATGAGAAACGCTGACAAATTGTAATATCCCTCATAATGCCAGCGCATAATTTATGGCACTCGCATTTCAAGCTGCATATTGCACATCCATTTGCATTACCGATTGCGATGTAAGTGCCAAACTATCGATTGTCCGCACCCAAAACCCAATCGAGTCCCGCCGGTTAGCACGTCGCATTTTCTGCGGACGTGCCTGTGGGATCGGGAATCAATAGATTTTTAGTCTGGCCCCGAGTGTGTGGGCGGTTGTTGAAAACGAAATTGGTTAAACTGTTGGCCCCAGGACTCGGGAGCATAAATTCCGGATGCTATTTTTAGGCGTCATCAAGTGGTGGCCATCACCGGACGGGGCGGGGCCGGAGTCTGCCTAGCTGGCTGTCCAAAACAGCAAAGCCCTCAAACAAAACGGGAAGCTTAGCACGTTTCTCTATTTGGCTTCATTTTTAATGCAATTTTTAGAGGGAAATGCTTTTAAAAATTCAGGCAAATGATTGGGAATATTTTATAACAAAATGGTTTGAAAGCTACGATTAATTAAAATGAAATTTGGAGTATTCAATGCATTTTAATGCAAATATCATCAATAATTGACTGTGAAATATGAGATAACAGATTGTCTAAATCGTTGCAGCCATAAATATTTATTGAATTTGCATTGAAACTATGAAAGTGAAGCTTTTCAATGTGTCTACTGTTTGAAATAAATACAAAACGTGTGTGCCAGGACCTGGCTTAGATTACAAACAAAACTTTCCTGTCAAAATAAATGAACAAATAAATCTAAATCCTTGGATAACATTTAATTAAATCCCTTAAATCACAAGTTTTGGGGTACCAGACTTCCGTGAGTGCATAGATGGCAAAATATTTCTATTAATAAAACCAAAAAAGCAGTATGTCATTGGGTTCTGCCGCCGGCTTATCCCTCACCCGACTGCTTAACTTTTGCTCCATGACAGTCATAAATTGTCGCTGCGTGATTTGAAATTTGAATGCGAGGCATTCCACGCGTATCATGCCACGAGAGTGCTCTAAAATTCCCCAAGTGCCGCCGCCCGCTGTGAGAACTACTCGCAGAAGAGGAAATAGTCGCGAATCGAGGCCCATTAGCCAATTTTAGTTTTCTCCAACGAAACTAGAATATATGTATATGTCATTTGTTCCGTGCGAGTTGTGGGGTGTGTGCCGTCTGCTTGACACGTCATTACAGGCATCACCATCACCATCATCATCATAAACATCAGCAGGCAGGCAGAAGGCAGCGTCTGCGTCATAATCGCTCAGAGGCAGCGTCCATAATCGAGTGTTGGCCCGAACAGCCGCCGGCTAATCAATGGCATAATTTCCCCCGCGGATTCTCGGGCTGCTCTCTGTCACAATTGTGACGTCACAGATGCCACCTAGTTTGTCGTTTGCGATTTTTATGGAATTTGTGGGCTACAAGGCAATCAAATGCCCACGCAGCCACTTACAAGCCCAGGTATGAGTTGGAATACGAGTGTGTGTCAGCAGCAGACTGACAGTCACATATAGAGCGAGTATATAAGATAGAAACACATGTTTCGGGAGGCGGGGAAGGGCGTGTGTTTGGGGAATTGTATTTGATATATGTATATGCACGTATAGTATATATACACCTATTTGTTGGCTTGGCTTTTTTGCGTTCTCAATTTGCTCGACGTTTATTTTTACTCTCCGGCCATTTAGCGTTTTATTTATTCATTTCACAAATCTTTCTCTAAAGCTTTTGTCTTCGGCCATAGCTATATTTAGCCGATCAACTGATTGACTGACTTATCATTCCATACCCTCCTCTACTTGTCGTGTAAACGGAAAATTCCGCCAACGAATTTCCGCCCAATTCCCCAGTAATTTGTCGCTTGAAGCTCGAGCATCGTAAAGCCTTAATAGATCCTTAAAGGCAGGAGAATACTCGTACTTGGTATAGTATAAATTCGAAATAATACGAGCGCTCCCGCCCCACCATCCAGCCATCCAGCCATCCAGTCATTATTCACAGCTCATTTGGCATTTATGCCTGGAGCGCGTAAAAACTTCCTACAATGCTCGGATAATAAACTAATGAAAATGCAAATGAATACACAAATAAGAATACAGATAAATAGTGCAGCATACGCGGCGTATGCGCAATCTGAATGTTAATTGCGTCGTTAATGGAGGGGGTAGCTGTGTGTGTGTGTGTGGGGTTGTGGGGGTGTGTGTGTTTTTTTTAAGGCATCATCATAAAATTCACATTGCTGCTGAGTTTGTACAAAGCCAGGATATCCGCTTGTTTTGCTGCTGGTAATGCCGGTAATGGCCCCTTTTTGGCCAGCGGCAAAAACTTCAATAAATTGGCTGGAATCTCTCTGTCTTTGTTGGTCAATGGACCTTGTTCCCGGCTTCCTTTCAGTCCTTCTTTGACATCGGTGTACCCTGAGATGGCCAAAGTTCAACGGACTTGCTAGTGCCTGAGCGCTGTGCTTTTTATGCTGTCCACATAAAATATTATTAGATTATGCGTCCATTCCACTCGCTCCACTCTACAGCAGCTCCCGCCTGGACGAGTCATTCGCATACAATGAGCATCAGATTCCGATTCAGCTCGTCCTTTTAACGAGACAGGATATGTGTGTATGCCGGGGCTCTTATTGTTTTAGCCGAAACAGAATTGCCATAAAATCTAGCACACATACTCGTACCATACTCGTAAATGTCCGACACAGAACAATTTTCCCTTCTTTTTATGCTTAAAATTGGCTCGCCAAATGATTATTCTTCAACAGGCTCGCCCCCGCTATCTGCCTTTGACTTTGCAGGTCCGGCGCAATAATAAAAGTAAATCAAATAAAACAGCGGCGGCATATTGCGATTTTTTATGGCCTTTAGCTTTGTGGCCCTGTTTAATGGCGGTCGCACTCGGATCGCCAACAAAAAAAAACACATACTTTCCGGCTACATCAATGGCAATTTCATTTTCATTTTCATTTTAATTTACATTCCATTTTTGTTCTGTGACTTTTAAAATATGCATAGCCACTCCGGTGTGGATTGGAGCCATTGTAATTAGTTAAATGAGATTTATGATTTCCGCTTCTCTGGCTGCAAAATAACGAGCTAATACACACAAATTCCATTAATCTCTTTAACAACCCGAAATTGGCCTCTAATGAGTTATGCCATTTGGAGTGGCGGGCCAATCGATGTGTGTGTGCATGTATCTATCGGGGGAACACAACATTATTAGCACTCATCAATCAACAATTTATGGCAAGCATTTAACAATAAAGACGAGTATTTTCCTTGTGAATGATTAAAGAGGTTGCCGCACAAGTGGCCATTAAATGTATAATTGTAAAGCAATTGATCACAGGCCCTGTACAGCAGCCCTCTATAAAATATTGAGCTGCAAATTCAGCGCAGTTCAAGCTTATTTATTGAGTTGCCCGGACATATGTGCGAATATTGTGCTTTAATTAACGTGGCTCTGTTGTCGCTGCTCTCACTGATTTGATCGGTACAAAAAATGGAATCCCTGCCAGCGCCAGCCATGCATAAATTCGAAACACGAATATATTTTCAATCGATTGCTCCTCCCTTTCGGTCCTCACGGGCAGCACTCACTGATTTCGCCAACCATGAATACGAATTCGAATATGAATATGAATATGAATGCCAATCCGCATTCGCATCCGAAACGAGTGTTTGCTTTTATGAAATTGACATTATTGTGTTTATCAGATGCGTGGGCCGGGGCTCTGCAATCGCTGTAACTACGGCGTGGCATTGTTTTCGGTGAACAAACAGCAAGCCAAACCGGCGGCAGGAGCAGCGGAGCAAAGCTAAAAAACAAACTTCAGGACTGTCAATATACAGGACAGTAAGCAGTGCACACATTTCGCTTGCTCCTCTATTTTTATTTCATCTCAGTCGGGTGCACATCAGCCGCAGGCTATCTGGAATTTGTCAGCGAAAATTCACCGACTTAAACCGCACACTTTGACCGCCGGAGGGGTTGAAAAGGTCCTGCCATGCCAAAGAAAACTATTTGCCTTTCGTTTCGAGCGTTGTCGCCGGCTTTCTATCAGCACATATTTGCATGCTGGAAAATTCATTGCATTTTCCCCGGCACAACGAAGGTTGAGCGGTTGAAGACTTAATCAGGTTTGGGTAGGGTTTTTTGTTACAAAAATGTTTTAATCGAACGATAATTCTGTTAACTACACATGCAGAATTTCGTAGAAGTTTCAATTTCCTTTGATCTGGCACTAGCAAAATAGATAAAATATCTGAAATACTTGCATTCACTTTAAATATTTGAATTATTTGGCAGTGAACAGAATGCTGTCAGGCATTAAATCACAGTGTAATCCCTTCGCATGGCAAAACAAAGTTGTTAGCATACATTTGGGGGAATGTGTGAAGTGGCCAGAAGCCGGGCTCAGGGCTAACCCGCTGCCCGAGTTTATGCTGCCGCATGTTGCGTGTTGCACACACACACACACTCAATTCGGATACGGGCATGTGGTATGTCCGCCCCGCTAAACGGCTTAAACTCCAGCCATAAACTGTCAGTTTAGGGCGCCCACGTCGATGGCAGATGGTCGATACCGGACACCGAATACCGAGTGGCCATGGCAGCAAATGTCACACAATAACACGGCTCCCAGGCCCACCCAGGCCCATCCCCAGGCACGGGCCCGCCCNAGTTTATGCTGCCGCATGTTGAGTGTTGCACACACACACACACACACACTCAATTCGGATACGGGCATGTGGTATGTCCGCCCCGCTAAACGGCTTAAACTCCAGCCATAAACTGTCAGTTTAGCGCGCCCACGTCGATGGCAGATGGTCGATACCGGACACCGAATACCGAGTGGCCATGGCAGCAAATGTCACACAATAACACGGCTCCCAGGCCCACCCAGGCCCATCCCCAGGCACGGGCCCGCCCGGCTCTGGGACTCCGAGGAGTGCAATTGAACTGCATCGCGTGGGTGGGACTGGACGACATGTGCTGCACTAAATAAAGTAATGGAAAAAAAACACACCACCGCGGGCAGTGAAACGGGATGCCCTCGAGCAATTAAATGTATGGATAAACGGAGGGAGCGGCTGTGGCATAAAATGCAATTGGGTTTCCGTTGACTTTGACAGCAAGGACCACCTATGTCTGGGGAGGGTCACACTGGCCAGCACGGATCCAGATGCAGATGAAGACGCAGAAACTGGAGAAGGAACATTCTGGGTAACTTGAGCGATTGGTTTTCAAAGGTTGAGAGATTTTTAAGGCTGTGGCATTAAATGTAATTGGGTTTCCGCAGGCCACCGATATCTGAGTAGGGTCACACTGGCCAGCAAGGATCCGGATGCAGATGAAGTCCCAGAAAGTGGAGAAGCAACACTCTGTGTAGGCTGAGAGATTGATTTTCAAAGGAAAAGGACTTTCTCAGTATCCCAGGCTCTCCATTTCAGTGTTACAAGCAAAAGAAATAATAATTGACCAACGATTTATGTACTTAAAGATTGCTTCAATTTATGGCTTACTATATATACTTGAAGAGCTTTTAATAAGTCTCTCCATTGATGTTTTTATGAATACAAGTACTTGGAGATGGTACTGATAATTATGTCGTTGTTTCTGCGTGAAACGGGCAGACATTTTGTGGGAAATGAGCACCGGAAACGCGTTTTAAGCGTGGCGTCTGCTCCGATTCTCGATTCGCTTTGTGCGACACACTTCCGCTTGTCAGCGGAAAGAAAAGCGAGGAAGAAAGCGAAAAGCTCAGTGTCATTGTTATTTCGCTTCAGTTGTTTGGACCGCAGCTGTATTTGCGGAGGCAGTTGCCATATACCTCCATGCTTTTATAGTTCCATAGTTCCATGGCCCCGTAGTTCCGTAGGTCCTTTATCAAATGCTGGTCATGCACAATCAGCTGCGCGACTGGAGACGCTGCCAACAAAGGAAGATGACAACTGTTTCTGAAAAAGGACGCGACTGGGGCCGCGACTGGGGCGGACAGAGCCCCAGAGCTCCAGACAGAGCTTCGAAGCGCTCTTGCGACAGCAATTGAATCAAATTTATTGTCTGCATCCGATGCCATGCAGTTTGCTACCCCTCGGCCACCCAAAGTTTCCACTCAACGTCGCGGCCCCATTGTCAGCTTGGCATGTAATGTCACGTCCTGTTTTTACGAGGATCAAGTGCACGGAGTATGACGGCGAAGCGGTTCAAAATGAAAAAATTAAATATAAATGAGATTTGCGCGTGGATTTTGCCCTAAGCATTGAGCCAACACTCTGGCGATAAAAAATGTCAATAGCCCAAAGGAAGCGGCATTAACGGCAGACACTCGAAATAGAAATATTGATGTCGGGGGCAAGGAAAACCCGAGCGAGCACAAAGGGAAACCCATAAATTGATAATGGCAAAAAGATTGCGAACTCCGAACAAAATGGAGGAGCATACTTTGCCATTCAAAGTTGCGAATCCAAATAAACACTGTTGCAGTAGTTTAATTAATGAAGAACTTACAAAAAACCGAATGAATTGAATTTGCAAAATATTTATTTATGGATGAGAAGCACCTAGCTTCAACCTTCGTCAGTGGCATTGTTTGGGCGCAGTGCTTCGCTCAATTTGCTTTTGTTTGCCTTCAGTTTTCATGGGGTCTGGTCATGAAAAATGGTTTTCACTTCTCGTTTTTTTTTTCGCTTGCTGCTTTTAGCATTTCCACGCCGGCTTTCCCATTTCAGTTTAAACTGGGCCATCGCCTCAAAAAATGGGAACTCCGCCGACTGATGCAGACATTTTGCTGGCTGCTCTTTGTGTTTCTGCGCGATTTAATTGCTGTTAATTGGGCAGCTAAACAGTTGATGTTACTTTGTTTTATTGCCGCTCTGACGGCAAACCGAACGCAGGCAGGCAGGCAGCCACCAGCCAGGGGCGAACTTTTAATTTTATTTACGCCAAAAGACCGCCAAGTACGTGCCGTGAATGCGTAATTAATGCTCGAAAATGTTTTATGCCGAAAATAACTCCGGACAACAAAGTCTCCTCGAAAGGAGAGCCCCGAAAGCGAAAGGAGATGCGGCCGCCTCGTCATCCCCGAGGCGAAAATTGCTGCACTGACGACCCATAACCATAAATGTAGACACCCATAACCGACCCCAAAGAAAGCAGAACCCGGACCAGGAGCACGACCCTCTTCTACCTGATGGCCAAAGCTAACTTTATGGCACAGGTGGAGAAGTGGATAATCATTTCATACAACAATTATATTTCACCAAAGAAACTCAACATTTCTGTGCATGTTTAGAGCCAATCTATCAGTTTTTTTGAAACTTTTCATCAACGAATTTATGTATTTAAATATAATTTAAATATCAAATGCACTCTGATGAGATTCCCCTCGTTTTTATAACTCTGTTTAATTTAATATATATATTTTGGCTTGCCATTTATTTGTTAGATGACACTCTATTTCTCTCAGTCTAGAAATGTGCTAAAATACATTTCCGCTCGCGTTGCTGGAGAGATTTCCATTTTGCGTGCACACGCCTTCTGACTTTTCACTTTGATCGACGGTCGGACAGCCTTCGGTGGAAATTGATGACGCCACATTCTGCCGCCCGACCCCGTGGCCCTGTTTTCCTCAATACCCTCCACTACTCCCCCGTCGCCCCATCGGGCAACCCCTTCAGGCACCGAGGCAACGGTGTAAGCATCGGGAGGTGTGTTCATGTTCATGTGGTGCTGAAAATAATTTCTTGAACAATAAAAACTGTTTTGTCTTCGATAAACAGAAGCGTGCTGGAAAATGGTCGTGCATGCCGGCGATCTATAAAAATAGACAGACAAACAAACAAATCAATGGGCCGGCCAGACGGACAGTCGGACGGTAGGACGGTCGGACAAATGGGAGACGCTCTCGCATCTTTCGACGCTTATAAAAATACGAAATGATCTTATTGCTGACCTTACACATTTGCAGCACCTGCACGAGGCCAATCTGTGTGTAGTTCGCAGGCAACCGGGCCAATAGAGATGCCAAATGATTCCCAAATGGTTTTCGGAGGAGTTTAAGGGAGTCCCACAACTTTCAAGTACTTGCGGTCTATAAATACGGGCTGGGTTAAAAGGCAACTACTGGTTATGAAATAGCATTTCGATTTGGGAAACTTTCCTAACTTTTTATTGGATTGTAATGGCTGTTTACATTCGCGAAATTTTCTAGAAACAAGTCAATATTTAGACGCCAACAGAACATTTGATTGGCTTTACTCGCTTTTGCGTGTTTATCTATTAAAGAAAAGATTTAAATTTTTATGGGAACACCCGCAATTTGGCCGGCATCTCTGGATCTGGGCAAGGCAGACCATCAAAAATCAGCAGCTCACACGAAACACGGAAAGCCAACGGTGGCGAGGGACTTGATTGAATTGCCACAATTAGAAAGATTTTGGCGATTTGCTCGCCTTGTTTGACTTTGTTTTGGTTGCGGTTTTAGCCGCTTCCCGAACTCGTGGATGTTTACACGGAAGCTGCCACCTTTCCGGGCCGAAACCTCGGCGCTCGCCTATCTGATGATGGGGAGAAGTGGAAAATTTGGAAAAGATCAAGTGGCTAAGTGAAAGAAGCCGTAAGGCCAGATTTCCTTCTCCATAAATTGTGTATATGCTTCCGCCAAGTCCGTGGATGGGGGAGGCAGTGGGATGTTTAAGCCGGCCACGCCCCTCTGGTCAGTTTGACAGATGAGAAATAGCAGTGCTTCCTCACAAATCGATTTGGTTTCGTTTTTGGCCTGCAGCAACCGGCAATGGGCCGCACTTACGGCAAACACAAACGCTTTTTGGCTGCCCCAAATTACACAGAAACCGAGAGTGTGTATGGTGTACGAGTATGGTGTATGGTATGGTATGGCAGACAGCATATAGCACTCACCACCGCTGCTCTGACGTCAGAGCCCCTTCTCGACCGCAGCGAAAATGGCCATTGAAATGTTGACGTCGATGGCGTTGCGAGCAACGGATTTGTCTCTACGATTGCCTTGCCTTGTTATTGTTTTACCAATGCCGCACCCTCCCCCGGATACCCGGATACCCCGATACCCAGTCGCTGTATCCAGTGCGGTTTATTGACATCCAAGGGGTGTGTATTTGTTTTGGTCAGTGCCCGAGATAGATGAAAAATTGATTGTGCTTCACCTCAACATTTTGGCAAGCTGAAAAAATACCAGCCGCTCGGGCCCTCGTCGTCAATTAAGGTTTCCCGGCGATTGCACAATGCAACGCAACGGAATCTCCGTCATCACCATCTCCATCATCATTATCATCATCATCATGATGGAGAGCATGGCGCACATCATCATTACAACCATCATCATCGCTCTGCATGCGAGAATATTTTCAGGTTAAGCGATCCGGTTGCCCCGGGTGACAGTTAGCCAATATTGAGATGGAATGCCTGACACATGTAACAAATTTCGAGCACTCGAAACTCGAATAAATCAAAGGACTGACAAAATATTGAAGGCATTTTGTCGCTTAATTGGAGTGCCACGCGTTGGCATATTACAAAGGAAAACCGAAACGGAAAATCGACGAAAAAAACCCGAATGGCATGGTGCGGCCTCGGGAGGGAGACTTTGAATGGCAGACCGAGATGTGGTGTTACTATCTTGCAGATGATGAAATTAAGGATTTAGAATGTATCGTCTTCGCTCCAGAACGTAGTTGACCTCAGTTCGATCAAGCAACTTGGCAAAAGTTCCACTGTGGGAGAAGTTGCTCAATATATATTTTTCGATAGGCATAGTTCTGCGATTAGTGGGAAGTAGCCTGATGGTGAATGATATTGTATACTGGATCTGCCGATATAGGATCCGATGATGGAAAGAGTACTCCATTTCCTGGTTATTTACTGCGGGTGTAGTATGCCAAATAGCTACCAGTTCATCAAAGTAGGATCCATATCGATGACTGTTTTTGGACCGAATGTGATGTTCCGAACAAAAATGCAAGTCAAGTGGTTAAATGCCAATGATTTCTATAGAAAAAGAGTTTGTTCATCGTTTAAATCGAGTCTTTATAAAGATGAAATACATATGCAAATTTGTGAATTTAAAATTGGGAATTTAAATGAGCGATTGGCAATAGAATAAAGTCATCACTTTCGATTTGAGAATCCTGACCACCCGTTGCGTGCAGATGCGATTTGTCCTGTGTTTTGTAAACATATTTCCGATGCTAAAATGTCTGTTATTTTTTCTCTATTTCGACCCATTTTGTTCGGCACGTTAACCCTGAATGGAGGGGGACCAAAACGGGCTTGGGATTAGTGACCATCCGAGCGCTTTTAACTCAGGACCCTCTCGGTGGCACAAAAAGGACGACATGCCTGTCAGACGCCATTATCACATATTGCCGTCACTTTGTGTTCGTTGTCGTTGCCGTTGTCGTTGCGGCCTCAATGCGCAAATACTCGTATACCAAGGGTCCTGGCTGCCAGTTTCCTAGTTTCCTGGCTTCCTAGTCTCCTAGCCTCCTAGTCTCCTAGTCCGAGCATCCGCATCTGGGACATATGCAAATGGTAAATGGTAAATGGCAAATGGCGAGCGGTGAATGGCGAGCGGCGAACGGCAAATGCCAAGTCGGTCAAATCGTTTTTACACATGAGCCTTATTTGCATCTCATTAACATCCGGGGCCTTTCGGGAGGCAGCCCGAACACAATGGCCGCAGTGGCGTCATCAGTGAGGAGGTCCGTCCGTCCTCTTTGTGCGCCCGTCGGTGTCATGGCTATTTCTATTTCCGTTTTTCAATATGCCCGTCGCCGACGGTACGATAATTGTTGCACTAAAAATTGTATGCTTGTATGCTTCGCCTATTTGCCAGCCACGCCTAATGAGCATGTCCTTCGTTTCGTCCTGGGCGCCCCCACATCGATACAATGATTGACATGTGTGCGGGCCGAAGCCTTGGTGGGTGGTAGTTAATGTCACAAATTTTGATAAATTGTTTTATGACCATAATTTGTGCAACTTTTATCGCTCTCTTTGTAATGGCTTTCCTATTAGTGTTTTATGTGCCGTAAAAGTAGCCCTCACCCACCCAGCAGCAGCAATGGCATTCATCATTATGCTGATAGTTGGTAGAAGTGGCAACAAAATGAAATTAAATTATTTACACGTCCCCCCGCTCGGTCGGTCGGCCGGTCGGTTGGTGCCTTTTGCATTTTATGACAGCGCAAACATGCCGCACTCTTATTTATTCAACATTCTGTTGAACACGCGCTCAAATAATTTATGTTCTGTGCGTAACCTTTTTGGGCCACCGCCAGCGCTCTGCCCCCGCCCGCACACACAAGGGTTAAAGCCAGGTTAGGCCCATGTCCCGGCCAAAAACAGGCAGGCAGGCGGGCAGGCAGACAGAGAGACAGTCAGAGTCACAGAGTCACAGATATGGATACGAATACGGATACGGATGGGAGTGCGCTCCCCGGGGAGGAGGACTGTTTACATTTTGATGAGCATCAGCGAATTATTTGACTATTTATACGTGTTTACATACCTGCTGCCTGTCTTTTGCCCGGGTGGAGGAGCTTCAATTGGCGGGGAAGTTGGCGGAAAGCGTCGGAGCCACTCCGTTCGCTCGCTCGCTCGGTCGGTCGGTCGCTTGGCGTCTGGCTGTTGGTTGTACTCCGGGTGGCTAGTGCATGCTGCAAAGAAATTAGCATTAGCAGCGGAAGTTGTGAGGAAATCTGCTCGACAAACATCAGATAAGGCCGCCTGGCCTGGCCAAATATTCCCTCCCCCCACTGTTTGCGTGGCAAACAGACCCGCCGGAGCGCCCTCGTATAAATAATGTTCCGCTGCGAACTCAATCGCTTTGCGTCTGAAGTTAAAGTGAGCGAGCCCAGTAAGAGGCTTAGTAGGGTCCGTGCTGGCGTGTTAATTGAGCTGACCGAGCTAGCGAGTCAAATAATTAATTCAAATGCGTTTACTTTTAATCAAGGCGCCCCAAGTTGTCGCACTGAAAGCCAAGAACTTGGCTTGTTTTGCGCACAATGGCCCGTCCCGGCAACTTGCGTTTGCCATTGCGATTGCGATTGTGTGTTGTGTTTCTTTCGAGTTGCCAAGTTGCCAGAGTTTCCACGAGTTTTCCTTCCATGCGCTTGTGCGCTGCAATAAATTTATCTTAATATCCAGGCAAAACTTTCGGTCGCCTAAGCGCATTTTTCATTCTAATGGAGTCGCCTCAACAATGCAAGGCGAACTTTCCATCCTTGGCTCGATTTTCGCCTTGGCAGCACCGCAAACAATGCCAAATTATGTATGTAACACACATATTGCTGCCCAGGTTGTGTACTTGGGGACACATGGGAACCCCCCCGGGTGCCTGCCAAAGCACAGAGGCTTGAGATTAAAGTTTGCAACCTTAATTGTTGTTTAGCTACTCAGATATTTATTAAGAGTTATTCGCAAATCTACTCAATTGATCGAGGTTTCTCGATTTTGTATGCCACCTTAATTATGGTTCAAGCAATACAAGTTTCACTTAAAGCTTAGAGTTTCAGCCATAAATTCCTTCACGGTTTTATGATTCATGTCACCAGCATAATCCTATTAATATTGTATATTTCATTTTAGCTGGAAAAAAGCGTATTTCCGGGACCATTTTGTATCAAAGTTGTGTTGACGGAACACATGTTGGGCCCCCTGAATGCTGGAAAGTTTGAGAACAAACTTTGCTGTTCAAATAATTTCCTTGTTGTGCAATGTGTGAAATTGAAATTATTCCGACTGCGGGTCCCTCCCAAGGGAGTCGGCCCCAAAGCCAGGATGGCATTTTAATCAAGTTTGACGGAAGTTCATTAGCTGCTGCTGGTACTGCTTCTGGTTCTGCTTCTGCTTCAACTGCTGCTGGTACTGGTGCTGGTGCTGGTGCACGGGGCGTATGAGCGATGTGGCTGCGATGATGTATGCACGGATCAATAGTTCGGGCCCACGGGGAAGTCAAACTTCGATTAGCCTTTGCTGGGGGGTTTGAGGGATTGCAGGGATTGGTGGGCTTGGAGGAGCGATAAGTCGCTACCATTAAATGCTCGTTAGCCGTATCTACGAGTGTTTGCGGGAGCGGCAAATTATCAGGCAGCGTTGCGTTTGCGTTTGCGTTTGAGGTTGCTCTAATCAGTGCCACGCAAATGCAAAAAACAAACCAGAGACAAAAAGAAAACCCAGCTGACATGAATGAAATTTACAGAGCGAGCCGGCGAAATGGCTTTCAGCCACTGCCATTATTTGTTAGCTCGCGTATCTGGGCTTCTTTGCGTATCATGTATCTCTCTCGAAAAAAAAGCGGAAAAAACAGCAAAAACTTGGCAAGAGGGAGGCGGCCACTCGAGTGCGGGAGCCACGCCCGCGGCCAAAATGCTTGCCACACTGATTTGCGTGCCCAAATAACATAACTGGGGTGTATTTCGAGGGGGCTGTTTTAGATACTCGTACTCGTATTTGGGATACTCGGGCGCTGTGTCACATTTTTGGTTTGAGCTGCGTGCTATTTTTGCCATTCTGTTTGCTTTGGTGGCTGCGCGACGCTGCGGCTTATCACATAATTTGAATAAAGTAGCTGCAATCTTGTGTCAGTTTATCGCAAATTAGACCGACAACGGACATCGCTACAGATAAAACCATCAGGGGCAGCGGCAACGGCAACGCGACAAATTGTCTGTGGGCAGAACCGCGGGCCATGGGAGTGGCAGCCTCCACAGAGAGAAAAGTTTCGCCACGTCCCGGTTAGGGTCGCAAAAACATCAATGTCATCGAGCCATGCCAAAAACATCGAAGATTTTGAAGCTCTCCTTCAGAGCTAATAAATTTCGAATGGTGCTTTTGCTGCTTCTTAATTAACCGGAACCTTGCAATCTGGTAAACTTTGCAACACTTTTTCTGGTAAAAAGTTACCCATGGGAGTGGCAGCCTCCATAGGGAGAAATGTTTCCGCACACTCCAGGGTAGGGCTGCAAAAACATCGATGTCAAAATCGATGTCATCGATGCCATGCTAAAAACATCGATGTTTTTGAAGCTCTTCTTCAGGGCTTATAAATTGCGAATAGAGTGCTTTTTGTGCTTCCTAATTAACCGGAACCTTGCAATCGTGTAAACTTTCTTGCTGCTGCTCTTTGCTTGTGCGATTGCAACACTTTTTCCCGGTAAAAAGTTGCCCAACCCAGCGGGGCGAGAACTTTAAACACAATTATCAAGCATACGCCCCGGTGACTGACTGGCTGCATTTTTCCCTCCAATTTGTTTACTTTATGCAGGAAAATCAAATTATTCATGTGTGTGCGGCAAACGTGAGGCGGGCCAAAGGGAGCCAAGTCGAAAATGGGATGGGCGAAAATAATTGAATCAGTCACAAATTGCAGGACATGTCTGCCAGGATGCCAACAGACGGGGCCCGGCCCCCTCGAATCCTGGATGGATGCTGCCTGTGTTTCCTCTTGTTTCCCGGTGCCGCTGCTACCGATTTTCCCGCCTGTGTTTCTGTCTGTTTCCCGGGCGTTGAACAAATTGCTTGACACTTTTAATTATGGAAATTGACTAACGCTCTGACGGCTGCGAAATATGAGGCGTAGCACGGGTTGAGCGCCGAGAAATCAGCGCAATTCGAAGTGGAAACTATGGCAACCTTTTAATCAGTTCAACTTGCCCCAGAAATCCCCATAAACGTGCTGGGCCAAACTGCTAATGTGGTCGATAAACAGAGGCGAAATGAACACAATAAAGCGAGTCTATAGACGCAATCATCCATTTACCGGGAATCGCTCTGGCTCCTAAAGACGCAATCGAAATTTCCAAGAACTGTGTGGAAAAGCGCCGCATAAAGACGTTTAATTGGAAGGCCCTATTGTTTCTTAGCAGCCAAAAGCCAATGAAACAAAAATCGAATTGGTCAGATTCGAATCTCGGGGAATTTTCTCGGTGTACAAGCCATTTTCCTTGACTGATGGAGTCGCCCGGCTTGAGTGCGTTCGCGGAAATATTTCAGCACACATTTGCCTGTCAACGGGCCCGTAATCGAACATATATACAGAGTGTATATGGAGTACATTATATGTACATCTGCGGTGGCCCCAGCACATTTGGTAATTGCACCTCGGGAGGCTTAACATGATGCACTGTGGCAATCGAAAGTATCGCCGTGCTGGCCCATTATTTATTTACACTTTCCGCTCCCGGTTGTTCTTGATGTCATCATTCGGTCGAGTGTCGCGAGGCGAGTGTTTACGTTTACCTTGCCCCGCCGATGGATATTGCCCCTTTGCTGGATGCTCTTTTCGCCGACGTCTCCGTCGGTGGGGGGGACCCAGCAAATTTGCATATTCGGTTCGGGACAGATACAGGTATCCCCCCTTCTTTGGTGTCAAATTAAAGTGTGCTTCTCCCCAGAACAGCACAGCATAGCACAGCACAGCAGAGCACAGCCCTGCTTCACCTTTGACACTTGCTCTCCTCACCTTTGCGGGCGCTGTTGTCCTGTTTCCGTTTCCTGTTTCCTGTTCCCAGTTCCCTGTTCCCGGCAAAGTCGCTGCCGCTTAAATTAATGCTGCAGCATTCCGCCTTGGCCCGCTTGTGTGGCGCTTTTTGCTAGCATATTTTGTTGCGCAGCCGGACGCGTGTAATTGTAATTTATTCACACTTGTTTATGGCACATGGCAAATGTTTAACCGTCGCTGTTTCCCTCCACTCTGATGGAGTTTATTGCATTTTCGTGGGTTTTTTTTGGTGTTGCTTCCTTCAAGTGTTTTTTACCAAGCACTCGCGCACTCAATACTCTTCGGGTGTTTTTTTTTTATGTTTTTTATTTTTACTACAAAAATATATTTGTTTGGTTTGAGGTGTTAACGCTTCGGGGCCCTTTGGTGGGGCTTTTTTTGTTGCTGCGCCTGCTGGGAGTGAGTTTTGGGGGGAGAGTGCGCCCTCTGGGGAGCTCTTCGCTCGATGCTAACGCCGGCACGTCCACTAACGAAGTGAAGGCTCCGCCAGCGAGCGCCGCCTTTTATAGCCGCCGTCTCTTGCCATCCGATCAGAGATGCCAAGTCGCTGAGATTACCGCCAAAATTAAAGGGATTTTAGGGAGATTACCAATTGTTTGCAGGGATTGTAAATGTTGAATGGCAAGCTATTGCCCTGGGTCAATTAAACATAGAATAAACTCACTAAATACAAACCATTAGTGGTATTATATGTATGATATATGCATAGTCAAGCCATCATTAATAAAAATAGCTATTTTATATATATTTTCTAATATAGTAACTTAAGTGTAACTATAGTTTAGTAAAGTGTTAAGGTGCCAAAATAAAATCAAATTCAAAAATGTTTATCAACCTAATTATAAACTATCAACCACAAACCCAAAAATTAACTTAATATTCACAATATTTTATGTCATAATGAATTCCCTAATAAAACCCCATACATATTAAAAATAGTTAAAATGTAAGAAAATAATCTCAAACTCTGATATAAAACCAAAATCTTAAAATTTTGGCTTTTATTTTGAATGGAGAGAAGAGCAAGCTCTCCCTTAGCGCTTTTCTCCGTTATCAGTGCTTTCTCTTCGTGTCATTTCTCTTTTCTGCTGGCCCGCGTCTCTTTTGCGCTTTCTCTTCGTGCGTGCGTGCAGTGATTGCAGTTTCTTATCAGCCCAACGGGTCTGGCATCTTGTGACGTCACGGGGAGGGGACCCAATTGCCCAATTGCACGTGTTAAATGTGCTCCAAGCATTTCAGCGTAAATGTGTGTTATACTATACAGTAGATGCTCGAGTGTTTTTGAGACTTGTGGCCATAAATTAGCAAATAACCTTTTGCGCTTGGCCAGATTTTGGCTTTCGGTGTGGGTCTGGGTCTGCTCTTTCTTGTTTATTTACACTTTTCTCTTACGTTCTCTGCTGGTTGCTGGATGCGGCTTGGCTTTATTGTTTCTGATTTGTTCTATTGTTGGGCTCCAGTTGTTATTGTTGTTGTTGGTTCGTTTGCATTTAGCTGTCTGTTGATTTATCTGGAAATATGTTATCTCAAACGACGCATAACTTGGACTCCGGCTCTCTTTCCGTCCGCCCTTCGTCCTTCGTCCTGCTGTTGGAATTTAATATAAACAAATGTACACGGGGAAAGTTTCCTTTGTGTGTAGTACCTCGATAAGCAGACGCAGCAGCAGCAGACACAACAGCAGCAGCAGCAGCAGCAGCAGCAGCAGCTTCTAGCATTTCAGTCGCAAAGTTTGGCATTTTAAATTGCAAAAGTTCTCGTCTAGATTTAATTATTCCCAAAATTTGTCTGATTTCGCAGGAGATACGCTTCTAGTTTACAAGGAATTTTATTTGGCTTGCCCCTCAAAGGGAATTTATTTGCCACACAAAGCTGTATTTACTTGCATTCATCAGAAACTAAATGGGAAAAGTCAGTGAAAGCTTGTCTGGTAAAAAAAAGCACAATAATAAATCGAGAAAGCTCGGAATCCAAGTTACCATGGCCCTATCTTGTTGTTTTCTTATTACAACTTTCGTTTTCTTGGTCCAACAAAACTAATTTAACTCCCATTATTTGTATTTCATTAACTGTTACTGTAACTCTATCAATTCCAAACTTCTCGTCTAGATCTACAAATATATCCCGTACAATAAATCTAACACTCTTAGAATCTAACATAATAATTGTCTAGTTTATTTAAAGTTATTAGAACCAAAAGATACAAATGCATCATTACGAAATAAACTTTTTAAAACTTTAAATTACAGGTTAAATACTTACATAATTCAATAAAACTACAATAATAAACCTCCGAATATTTGTATTTCATTAACTTTTAGTGTAATTCTATCAATTCCTTAGTTCTCATCTAGATTTGGAAATAAATCTATTATAATAAACTTAAAAATATCTTGAAATCCAAATCAGGCACTTGTATCATTACCAAATACATTTGTAAATACTTAAATTGCAGCTTAAAAACGTAGCTTGACATAACAAATTATTGGTATCTAATTGGCTAGTATTATAAGTTAGATAATCCAAGAATTGTCACCTAGATTTAATTAGATAGAAAGATACAATTGAATCATTAAAAAATAAAATAGTGAGAATAATCTGCAGCTTAAATACTTGGATAAAGAAAACCAATAAATTGCTGATTGTTTGTATTTCACTGACTGCAACAATAATCTAATTAATCCGCTTTTTGTTCAATACAAAAAACATTTCGTTCTTCGTTGGCAATGAAAACAATCAAACCAAAAGTAAACATATTTAAAAACATTAAGGCCTCATCGTTGTTGACTTATCTAGTTTGCAGCTTAAATGCTTGACTTAAAAAATACTTATGATAATCTGATTATTTAATTGACTGCATCAATAATCTAATTAATCCACATTTAATTCAACAAAAACATTTGAAACATTTCTTCGTTGAAAATGAAAAACATTAAAGAAGGTAAACAAATTGATACAAAATGTATTGAAGATTTCTGTAAACTCATCTAGATTTCAGAAAATATAAATAAACGGCAATTAAATGCAGCCTTAGCATATCTTTAAACAGATTTATTTTTAAAAATATCTGTAGCTACAACTAGTGGCAATAAATTCCAAGTTGTGCTGCTGCAAACATTTGCCTCTGAACTGCCTCTGAACACAGCTTTTGGAATTGTCTTGGAATTGTCAATTTTTCATCAGCAAATGAAAAAAAAAGTAGCTCAGCCTTATCCTGGTAATACCCATTCCGATGGAGCATATGAAGCGTGGATTAAGCCGGAATTGTTAGCTGAAAATTGCTTATGTTCTACAAAAAGTACTTGCCAACTCTGCAGCCCGTTTCCATCCCATCTCTTCCGGTTTTACGCATAAAAATTTGCGTCAATATTTTGTGCTTTACAGCAGATTGCCACTTCAGGCCGAGCACTCGTTGCCTTCTTGGCTTGTGTGTGTGCGAGTTAATATGTATATTGTGTGTGTTTTTTTGGGGGGTAGTCCAGACTCCCCCGCAGAGATGGGCATGCAAAAAGCGCTGCCATTTTATCGCTGCCTACTTTTAGGCGGCCTACCAGCAGCCATCATCGAACTCGACTCCGCAACCCTGCCCGCCGAGGCCGCCTGGGTTTCCTTTATTTTTAGCCGTAGCATAATTTTTTATTGATTGGATTTCAGTGAAAATCACTTCCGGCGATAAATTTGTTATGCAGGCAACGAATGTTCTTCTGGCTTGCCGTTCGTTCTCCTTTCACTCGCCCCGAAAAAAGACAACGCACAAAAAGGCCAAAACAAAACCCGCACAAAAACATAAGAACTTTTAATGCTGGCAGCCGGGAATGCCACACACCATGTAGTGTAGTATGTCTTTTCCAACTCGATTGACATTTTGCAGGAATACTTTGTGTGTTTTGATTTATTTTACTTCTGCGTCAATGTCAATCGGCATCTGGGATGCCCCGGCGAAGCCCGAGGGCGCGGGGAGGAGGAGATTTTGGCAGGAGTTTGCTTGTTTAACTCGAAATTTGTTTGTTTGGCTTTCGTTATGCCTTTGCACTAATGGCCAAAAGAGGGTGGGCCCCGAAATGGATGTGGCTGTGGATGTGGAGGGAAATGGCAAATGGCTACGAGTATTGACAAAGAAAATTTGCACACTGTTTGCCTTACATTACATTCGCATTTCCATTTCTTGCGCCAGAGATCTGGCAGCAGCCTTTGGGCCAAGGCAAACACAAACACGCATTCCCGACAAATTACTGCAAAATGGCATCGCTGGGCGGGTAGTATAATATTTCAATCGGAGCCAACCGAAACAGAGAGCTCAAATAAAAAAAAAAGCCGAAAGCGGCCCCGGGGTCAGCGACCGTAGCTTGGCAACCTCCGGGGTTAGGGTGGGGTTAGGGCCAAAACATTAACCACCGAGTGGCACAAATCAAAGCAAATGAACCACTAAAGACACGTCCATAACAACAGCTGCTGGCCCCACACCACCGTATGGGGTTATCCCCAAACAAGAGAACCGTGACGTCACGAGTTCTTGCCCCAAGAGAGCCCTAAGAGAAGGCAAAGAGCTGGCATTAGACGAATGTGTCCTGCGTCTGCGCTGGCCACAGGACTCACCGGACTTCCGGCCAGCGCAGCGACCATATGACATCATTGAAAACAAACCCCGAGCTTTGGTAATGAAATTATGCGCTTTTTTTTGGCATTTTTGTGACCGACCGCCTTGGGGCCTGGGGTGCGTGTATGGGTGTCGTGGTAGAATGTCCTGTCGGTGCGAATAGTTTTGGCTTCTGGCCCGGCGCCTATTCAAGGGGCTGACGTCACTGCTGCCGCTGGGTGTGCGCTCGAATGTAAAATTGGCAAATAAATAGGATTTGATATTTAACGTTCTGGTGCCTCTGCTGCTGCCGCTGCCGCTGCTGTTGCTGTTGCAAGGAAGCCATGCGCAGACGATGGTGACATAAGACTGTAAGCAAAGCAGCAGCAGCAGCAGCCAAACAAAATCCTGACAGCGTGCAAGGAAGGAAGCAGTGGTGTCCTGGCCACTCGCCTGTGAAATCGTCTAAATTACAAAATCATAAGTTTTCATTTGGCTACAAGAACAAGCAGGGCAGCACTAGAAATAGGTATTCCATTGGAATTTGCCTCACTTTAAGCTGTAATAAAAGCTACGCCCCTGTTTCCAGGTGACCGCTGACCGTTGCTCTGGTCAAAGGTCACCGCCACAGACACAATGCCATTTCGCAGGCCTAATTGAATCATGAGCACGTGCAACATTTCCCGGCTTATGGCTCTTTTCAATCATTGTCTAACCAAAAACGACACAAAAACGCTGCATTAAATTTTGGCCCTACAGCTCCCCTCCCCCTCCCTCTGCTAGGGTCCTTATTGTTTTATGCGCTATTACACTCGCTTTCTGATGAAGAGCCCGCAGGATGCTGCACTCCCGCCACGCCCCCGCTCCGCCCCGCCCCGCTCTTATAAATTAAGTGACGTCAATGGCTAAATGACTGAGTGGCTGACTTGGCTAGCTCGGCCAGCTTGGCCAACTTGCCCTGCTTGGCCAGCTTGGCTGAGTGGTTGAATGACGATCCTTCTGCTGGCTGGATGGCCCATTTTTTATGGACACGCCTGTGAGTGCGGTTTCGCGGCGAAACGATGGGCCATTACTCGTAGCATACTTTCTGGCGCCCTTTAAGATGGCCGCCAGATGAAGGGGCTCTTGCTGTGCCAAATCCAAAGGTTGTGCATTTAAAATACTATTGCAAAGTAGCATAAATCTATTAAGTTTAATAAATTTATTAACTTCACATTTTTGATAAAATCAAAAGCCGAATATAAAGAAAACCAGTTACCAGGCGTTTAATCTTATGCTGGTAGTGAAAAATCAAACAAGTAGACAGCTTTAATAACATTTATTTAACAACTGATTTACTTATATCCAGTATATTAGGATT